>BLKR01002885.1:0-172378 GCA_011170035.1 Teleogryllus occipitalis
GGGGATAGTAAAAATAATTAATATCAAATGTTATTACAAATATGGGGGGGGGAATTGAATAATAAGTTGAGCCGCTTTGCTTACCTCGCTGCTTTCGGCAAAAGTCGGTCGACTGTGCCCAGAGGAAACGTGACACGGGGTTTTTATTGCTTTCGGGAGATCCGGCGAGGGGTCGGAGGAGGTCTGTTTAGTGTTTTCTTAGGAGGCGGGGAGTCAGTTGGTGAGGTCGGGGTGTGTAAAATTATTAGTAGAGGGGACAGAGGGAAATTAGTTTGTTCATTGAGAAGGGCCTCAGATTTCTGCTTGGCTTGAAATATGTGAAAGATTTCTAAAGCGCTTCTGTTCCAGAATTTATTTTCTATTTCAAGAATTTTAATGTCTGAATCTGGGAGGAAAGTGTGGCCTGCGTTAATAAGATGTGTAGCAAAGTGCGATTTGTTTGTATTGTGTTTCCATGCATGTAAATGTTCTTTAACTCTGGCATTGAAGCTTCTACCTGTTTGGCCGATGTATTTAGCCTCGCAATTGTGGCAGTGGAGTTCATAAACTCCTGATTTCGCCATGAGTGGGGTGGTGTTGTGAGGTGAGAGTAGGTGTTTGAGGGATTTGTGTGTGGTAAAGGAAACGTGAAAATTGTATTTGTGAAGAATATGGGCTACCTTCTGTGATATTTTTCCAAAGAACGGAATAGAAATAAATTTTGATGGTTTCTGGGTGAATGGAGTGAGGCTTGTATACGTTTTGAGTTTTTTCTTATTTAATTTGCGGCGTAGTATGTTGTCAACGAGAGTGGTACTGTATCCATTGGCGGTAGCTATGTATTTAATGGTGCGTGTTTCTTTTTGAAAATTGTCTTGTGATAAGGGAAGGCTGACAAGTCTGTGAATCATGGCATGGAAAGTTGCGTGTTTGTGGGCAGATGGATGTTGGGATGTGTTGTGGATGACAGTGTCTGTGTGTGTGGGTTTTCTAAAAACATTGAAGATGTGTTTATTATCCAACCTAGAGATGGTTAGGTCTAAGAAATTAATTGATTGGTTTTCATTTTCTAGTTCTTTAGTGAAATTTATGGATGGGTGTCTGGAGTTAAGGAACTCGACAAAGATGTCGAGTTGTCTTGTTGTACCTGTCCATAGAGCTAAGATGTCATCGACGTAGCGGTACCAGTACGTTAAATTTTGAAGAAGGGGATGTTGTGTTTCAAACAAGAGTGTTTCAAAATTGTCCATGAACATGTCTGCAAGAAGTGGTGACAGTGGTGATCCCATCGGAAGACCAGAATTTTGTTTGTAGAAAGAGTTATTAAACATAAAGTAGTTAGTGTCCATGCAGAGTGAGATCAGATTATACATTTCTGTTCGTATTGGTACGGGGCATGTAGCTTTGTCCAGGATATTTTGTAAAATTTATTTCTATTCCGTTCTTTGGAAAAATATCGCAGAAGGTAGCCCATATTCTTCACAAATACAATTTTCACGTTTCCTTTACCACACACAAATCCCTCAAACACCTACTCTCACCTCACAACACCACCCCACTCATGGCGAAATCAGGAGTTTATGAACTCCACTGCCACATTTGCGAGGCTAAATACATCGGCCAAACAGGTAGAAGCTTCAATGCCAGAGTTAAAGAACATTTACATGCATGGAAACACAATACAAACAAATCGCACTTTGCTACACATCTTATTAACGCAGGCCACACTTTCCGCCCAGATTCAGACATTAAAATTCTTGAAATAGAGAATAAATTCTGGAACAGAAGCGCTTTAGAAATCTTTCACATATTTCAAGCCAAGCAGAAATCTGAGGCCCTTCTCAATGAACAAAATAAATTCCCTCTGGCCCCTCTACTAATAATTTTACACCCCCCGACCTCACCAACTGACTCCCCCACCTCCTAAGACATTTCCAAGAGAACACTAAACAGACCTCCTCCGACCCCTCGCCGGATCTCCGGAAAGCAATAAAAACCTCGTGTCACGTTTCCTCTGGGCACAGTCGACCGACTTTAGCCGAAAGCAGCGAGGTAAGCAAAGCGGCTCAACTTATTATTTAATTATTTACCCATATTTGTAATAACATTTTATATTAATTATTATTAATATCCCTCATTTATTATGTATATATTAATTTTGTTTTTCTTTCTTTTGAATATGAGAATGTATATTTCTTCACATATATTTATAATATGAAATTTGAACTGCTATTATCTGTATTAATCCCCCCCCCCGTCGCATTTCATTTTTGCGATTTTAGCTGCTATATGTTCCTTATCTTTTGCAATCATAATGTGTCTTTATTGATTATCCCCTTTTTATGTTAATTTTGAACTGCTATGTATCCACTAATTGTAATTTAATTTTCTATCTTATTGTGTATTTATTTATAATTTTGTTATATCTTTCTGTATCTTATAGACTGACGATGACGGCAAAGCCGTCGAAAGCCGGCTATCTTAATAAAGCTAGTATGTTGACGAAGATGACCTCTTTTATTTCTTCTTAATAAAACGTTGATTCATCAGCAAGGATTATATTATTAAATACATTTTTGTGATTCATGTGCTCCTGTGTGAATAACGTAGTAAACTTGATTCGTATAATCCAGTTTCTCATAATAATACAAAACCTGCTAGACACATACACTAAACATAATAGTTATCAAATAATTATTTACGACATGAGTATCGTAAGATATCTTATTACAATACGAAATTGGAGAATTATCAAACAAGACTCTTTAGCCGAAATTGTTAACCAACTGAATATTATAATATAATGTTACCATTTGAATATCATAGAAAGTAAGACGCAATTTGTCAAAATTCATGTGAACTATAATTTTTGTTTAAATTTGACTCCTTATCCTGGGAAAGATATGTGACAGTACTTATGTTAACAGTTCTACTACAATGGGTTTAATTAATTAATTTGCAGTACGCAAATTATTATTTTTGGTTTTAAAGAAGCATGGATATACAGTGTCGGGCAAGGAAACGTCGAAACTTTGAAAAAAAAACTGTTTAGACAATTTTAATCATATTTTGTCTAATAAACTACATAGATAATCTGAATGGCTGAGCTGGAATAAACACGCAAACGTTGGTTTGAAAATATGGTTTCTACGCAAAAATTTGCATTCTAGAATCATATAAACAGACCAGACACATGTAACATAATTATTATTAACAATTTAAATTAATATATTAGTTCAGATAAAAAAATTAACCGAGAAATAAAAAAGCAGTCGAACTGTTAGAAATTGGGTGCTTTTTTTATTTCTAGGTAAAATTTTCTTTCTGTTCAAATGTATTCATTTATGTTGTTAATAATAAACAATTTAGATATTAACGAATGCTTCTACAACGCAAATAGTTGCCTATAAATCATATATCCAAACCAACCTTTGAATGCTTATTGCGGCCTAGCCATTTGGAAAATCCGTGTAGTTTATAAGACAAAATATCCTTAAAATTGTCGACATTTCTCCCCGAATATCCTGTATATACAGGGCTTGATTTCTGTCGGTTCGCGACGCAACGGCGTTCCGGTTCTTTGGAAATAATTATTAAGTTATATTATATATAAATAACCATTGCTATTATATTAATAATTAATTTGAGGCGCGTTTCGGGGCCTAAGATTTTAAAAATAAAGCATTGGATATATGTATCATATTAACTCTTATGACGACACTGTTCTCAGTTACGTCAAGTTTGAATTTAGAGAATCAAAGTGAATGGTCTAAGTTTACTCACCTAAATAGAGTTTATCTTACTATACATACTATTTAGAAAGTGTTTTCTGTTCAAAACAAGAGTTGCTTCAACAGCATGCATTTTCACGTATTATTCGTAATTGCTACGCAATATTCAATACGAACTATGTGAACCTGCAATAAGGGGGAAAAAACACCTACTACAGCATAAAATATTTTCTACTCGCCGGGATTCGAACTCGGGTCTTTAAAGTTAACTCGTCTGACACGGTTCCCCCTGCACCACCAGTTACACGACAAGATTACCTCCTTTCCGATGCGAAGAGAAAGTGACGCATTTGCAGTTTAAAAAAAAACAACCAGAATGTTTAATTTACCTTAATACAAGATCTATTTTTAAAAAGAAATTTCATTAAACAAAAATCTCTAGCGTTAATATTGTTTTTCGACAATGTTAATAAGATCAGTCGGAGTTAATATTATACAGTAGAAAATTGGGGCTAATATAATAATACACTTTAAGAGTTGTTACTTATCTATGTCCAAAATTAACAAGAAAATGACAAATGATAGAAAATATATTCTATTATAATGACCATATAGCAAGCACTCAGAATGTTACAATATATGGGAGGAAAAATATCAAAACTAAAATGCCTAATTTTTCCAGTCAAAAACTTTACCGCCGTGATATAAAACTTTTGATGTTACTTCGTTATTTTGTATGACACAATATTTTTGAAAATAGGTTATCATTAAGAAAGAATTAATCTTTTTTTCTGCGTTAAAATAATGCAATAATATTAATCGTGTCGTGATATATACAGGCTCGAATTTGTGGGGCTAATATGACACAACTTAAGAGGCTAATGTGATACGGGGGTCGGGGCTATTTTGATACGCTAAAAATTAACACGCAGACAAGTGGACGGGATTTTTTTATGTTTAATGTTACATCAAACGCGCTAAAATTCCGATTGGATGTTGATAAACTATCCAAGTATTTATTTGAGAAGGAAAGAGCAGGCGACAATTCAGAAAGATTTCCTCGTTCTCCTCCCTACCCATTACATGGCGACTCATTATGATTATCAATTGGCGAGAGATTCAACTGTTTCAGCGCAGATATTGATTTTTCACTGGAATCACAAGGAACCAGGCCTACAATAGAAGCTAACACCATCCCTTCAACTCCAGATATCAACTGTTCTCCTCCAGTACTTTTGAGGACTGTTGGAAAAAATTTACTGTTGGAAAAAATTTAAAAAGGCAGTAGCCATCCAAAGAATAAGGAAGCGGTTAGACCCAATAGCAGCAATCATTATTAGTGAAGAGTGGATCATTACTAGGAAAGAGTGCAGTGTTTAATTTACATTAATTTAAAATCTATTTTTAAAATAAGATTTCATGAAACAAAAATTTCTAGCAATAATATTGGTTTTCGACAATGTTATTAGGTATTTGTTTGAAATTTTCGAAAATTCAGATCGTTCGCCCAAAATTGAAGGCACGCCAGCTTTCAACATCTTGTGCTTCGACGAATGGATTTACAGAAAAATTGGAACTCTTTTTGAGAATATTATGTAAATATGAAAGGGTTTGGAGTAAAGTACCTTCAAAATTAAAAGATTCGTTTGAAATTCGAAGATTCTTAATATTAGCAAGATCGATCAAGGAATATCCATTTTGATGAAAATCATGTTTACTTTAGGCTCTAGAATTACACGAAGACGGATTGACAAAGAGGTATTTTGGAAAATCACTTTTTCGGGTTCAAAAAACAAGCGTTTTGACAGACTTGTGTATAGAAAATAAAAGAATAATACCAACAATCCACTTTTTTCGAACTAGCTACTTACAAAACGACACTTCCTCCTACAGCATTACGTAACTCTCTTTACACGTGGAGGTAAAAATATTCCAGCGGTACTGGGATTTGAACTCGGATCCCTGTAGTCTGTAGGCCTGGCTCGACCGCACTTTGCTATCACAGACATTTCTCAACACGCTGTCCAAGCACACTTATTACGAAAAGAATAGTTACGTGATATTCATTGCACTTAGATTTTTTATTAGAGGAATGTTCTACATGTGTCAAAGGTATCAAATTCGCAATAAGAATTCAAACGATTACAACCAACGCAACTACATAGCTCATTTTACTTAGAAATATTTTCAACCAGAAGCCGCGGTCTTTAGAACCCTCTGTGGAAGTCGTTCCCGGTCTTATCTTTCGGCAACTATGGCCAAGGTTGAATTACGTCACAGATGAAAGTTGCGATAACGCTAGAGCTCAACCCGGGCGCGCATGCAGACCTTCTGAACCCAAAATCGCAATAAGGGCAAATTTATACGTGATTTTTTAAAACATTAACACACTAAAATAAGTAGTGGCGCCTCTAAAACACATGCTTTATGTGATATAATGGATACGAACGATTATAACTATACAATTAACAACAAAATTATTTTGCGGTTAACTATACAGTTAACCGCAAAAATTATTCGCCGTGGATGAGATTCGGCCTCACGTGCCTAAGCTTCTCCAACAGTGCGCTTACCTGCTATACCACAGAAATTCTTATAACTCTTGTCTCTCTCAAAGATGATTTTAAACTTGCATGTATCACAGATTTGACTAAAAACGAACGTGCGGCGCTTAGATGCTTGTGTTAACTACAGAGGACAGACAGACGTTTTGTCGTAAATAGATTTTTTAGTAACAAGTACCCACAAAACATGGATTCTGTCTACAAACGTATTGAAGTAATTCACTATATACAGGAATAACATTTATCTACTTTTGTCGTGACCAGAGATCGGAATTTTGAGGTTTCTGTCGAAAAATCGCCGTCTCCCAGCCCATGATTACAATAATTTTTCTTCTTACGACATAATTACCAGAAAGAAAGAAAAAATTGTTTTTCATTGTTTCTATTCAACGAAACTTTTCAATCAATTCCAAAGATGCAATAATCAGTAAATATTAAAATGAGATTTATTAACAATTGAAATGAAATACAATAAGAAAGGAACCTTCTTTACTTGGTATTCTTAACAAATCTATAAGAAAAACCTAATAAAGGCATTATTTCAACACTATTCGAATATTATTGTTGAGAATCTATGAGAAAACTTTTAATGCCGAACCCTGGTAACGAAAAAAGGGTTCACTAATGTTGTGAAATGTAGAAAAATATCCTTTAACTCGTGTTGCCAGAAACCAATGTTTTGTGGGTCATTGATACAGAAAAATCGAATGACGGCGAAAAGCCTGTATGTTCGTGTGTCTGTTGATGTGTCTGTTCATGTGTCTGTTCGTCTGTCTGTAATTTTCAAAAAAAAAATATATATGACCTTCTTGAAAGAATTATTTATGGACGACAAATTTCATTTGAAAGAAAAATCTGTGTTCAATTTTAGAGTTGTAGGAAAACGCCGAAAAAATTCAAATTTTCCAATTTTCGAAAATTAAGAGTTAACAGTGGAAATGGGACCTATGTCGCCGTTATAAGTGTATTTTACTCTATTCTTAGAAGAAATTTATAGAAAAACTAGGGGCCATTTTTGAGAACATTTTGAAAAACAACGAATTAACGCTTGTAGGACACATTTTCCCGTGAAGTGGAAAATATAGTGTTTGGAAAATGCCTAGTTCAGGGAGATAATTTTTTAAAACTTCCAAATCAGACGACTGAATTTCGAAATTAGGAAGAACGACAAAGAAAATTAAATGTTTCCTCATCTATCCTCAAATAATTCTTCAGTTCGAAGGTCTTTAATTAATGCTGCACAATGCGCGACCCATAACCTGGCGTTGTTCTAAGACCTCATCCTCAAACGTTTTCTTATTTACCTTTTAGTACATTAGTATTAACCATTGATTAGTTATAATAAAACATAAAGTAGCAAAACACAACTATTTGTGCGTAATTCATCGTAAATCGCGAGTAAACCTACATAAAATATTGGTCGAAATGTAATACGCTCATCAAATTTCTTGTCAAAGTTTTCTCATAAAAGTTCAAAGACTTCCACAAAGTTCTTCATCAAAGATATATGTCATATATCTTTTATGGTGTAATACCGGCCAAAGCCGCCGTATGTTATATCTTTCCCATTCATGTCGCCAACAATGAACTTCTCGGAAACACATCTCAAATATCCATAGTTGAATATTATAACAACGAAATATCAAATTTTTGTAATAAATGTTCCTTCAAAATTACGGTATTTTCTGTTTTTCTTTCATGTTATATTTAAATACTATTATTAAGAGAGAAAACCTCATTGGGATAATTTCAATTAAATCGATGCAACTCGAAGAGTAAACGCTCGTGCGACTCGCGTTTACGCTCGTTTCTTTCTGTACTCAGAATTCATCTTGTAGAATTCATCTTGCGTTAGGGTACGGGGATACTCAAATTTAAGAAAACGTTCACTGAATACATTTCTCCCCGCAGTACATTACATAGAATTTTTAACTGTTTTTGACATTAAATAAATGAAATATACAGCGTCGTAATAGCTCCATGTCCGTCCCGACAATCAGCAGAATTCAAAAGAATTCCAGAATGACATCTCGTCAAACGGAGCGGGGGAAATTAAAATTTGCTATTTCAAAAATTTGTAAGATTATCTAAAGTACTTATATTTTTAAACAATTGTACGTGATCTTTTTTAAAGGACTGATTATTTTAAAGGAATATTTGAAGATCTGTTTTTGATGAACACATTTCATTAAGGAAACAAACTATCTTCAGTATTTAAGTTTTAGGAAGACTCCGAAAAAGAATTGTTTTGTTGCATTTTGCGAAAAATTCAGTATATGAACGAAAATCATCTGCACCATCCTCTTAAAGCGTCCATTACGCTATACGGCAATAAAATTTAAGCAAAAAAGTTCATGTTTTTTTTTAAATTTTGAAAATGTTTCAGGGGCTTCTTGTAGAGTACCATCAAACAATAAAATATTGATTTGGAATTCAGGGGGGCTCGACATCATCTAGATCGCTTGGGGAATATCAACTTTGGAGAAAATTGCTTCAACAGTTTAGCCGCTAGCATTTTTCACAGAGGAAAGACGTTTTGCCATTAATCGTTTTTTTCGTATTAACTACCCACCAAACCTGGATTCTGGCTACACCACATGTTAAAGGGATTTTATTCTATATTTATCAACTGAATTTATCCACTTATTTTGATACCAGGGCCCGGAAATTACAGTTTTTTATGTCGAAAATTAGCCGATATCCTCCGTAGCACTACGTAACTTTTAACTTTCTCGTATACGCACATATATACGGAGTAATATACGTAGTATAGAGAAAATTATGTAATGCTGCGCGAAAAATCGGCGAATTTTTCGACAGAAAAAAAATGCATTGCCGGGCCCTGAAAACAAAGTAGTTCATAAATCCAGTTACTAAATTAACAGAAAAAATCTCTAAAACGTGCTGTAACCATAATTCCTGTTTTGTGGGTCTTCTCCGTCCGTCAGTCAGTCTGTCTGCGTCTGTCCGTCTGTGAACACGTCTAGCGCCAAAACTATTCGAATCCCTTGTCGATGTGACTCTAGTTGAAGCTTTGAGATTTTAAAAAACATTCTTTAAAATTTGAGGGTATATTACATGAAGCCCCCCGTCATTTTCAAAATTTTCTGAAAAACGGCTCCAAATTTTTTCTTTAAATTTCTTCTAAGAATAGAGTAGAATACACTTATAAAGGCGTCATAGGTCCCATTGCCACTGTTAACTCTGAATTTTAAAAAATTTCAAAAATTTGAATTTTTTGCCGTCTTCCTACAACTCTAGAATTGACGACAGATTTTTCTTTGAAATGAAATTTGTTGTCCATTAATAGTTCTTTCAATAAGGTCATATTTTTTTTTTTTGAAAATTTACAGACAGACACTAACAGACACAAGAATAGACACAAGAACAGGCACAATAACAGACACACGAACAGACAGGCTTTTCGCCGTCATTCGATTTTTCTGTATCAACGACCCACAAAACATTGGTTTCTGGCAACACGAGTTAAAGGATTTTTTTCTATATTTCACAACTTGAGTTGAGAACACTTTTTTCGTTACCAGGGCCCGGCATTAACAGTTTTCCTCATAGATCCTCAAGAATAATAATCGAATATTGTTGAAATAATGCTTTTATTATGTTTTTCTTTTAGATTTGTGAAGAATACCAAGTAAAGGAAGGAAGTTCCTCTCTTATTGTATTTATTTTATATTGTTAATAAATCTCACCATACTATTTGCTGATTGTTTCAAATTTGAAACTGATTGTAAATTTTCGTTGAATGCAAACAACGAAAAACATTTTTTTCTTATTTTCTGGTAATTACGTAGTATGAAGAAAAAATATTGTAATCATCCGCCGGGAGACGGCGATTTTTCGACAAAAAACTCAATTTCGAGCTCTGGTAACGACAAAAGTAGATAAATGTTGTTCCTATATATAGTAAATTACTTCCTCCAATATGTTTGTAGTCAGAATCCATGTTTTGTGGGTCCTTGTTTCTCAAAAATCTATTTACGACAAAACGTCTGACTGTATGTCCGTGTGTAGTTAACACAGGCACGTAAACGTCGCACGTTCTTTTTTAGTCAAATCTGTGATATATGACAGTTTAAAATAATCTTTGTGACAGAGAAGTGTCATAAGCGTTTCTGTGGTGTAATGGGTAAGTGGGTAAGTCCACTGCTGGAGAAAGTTGTGAACGTAAAATCGAATCCCATCCGTGGCAAATAATTTTTGCGAGGAGAAACAATTTTGCGGTTAATTGCATAGTTTTAATCATTTGTATCCATTATAAATATCACATAAAGCATGTGTTTTTGAGGCGCCACTACATATTTTAGTGTGTTAATGTCTTCAAGATTAAAGTATAAATATGCCGCTATTGCAATTCTGACTTCAGAACGACTGCATGCGCGCCCTTTTTTTTTTACTAATGTATTACTTATCTCAGACCTCCGATGAAGACATGAATCAAATAATATATTAGATATTTACAAATTATAACGTGAATAAATGCTTATATTTATTGAATTGGTTTTATAATAACCTGGAAAAATATCGGTTTTCTGTAGGTTTTGGGGTGTTGAAAACATTAAAATAGTAAAAGCAATGTTAAGCTGGTGAATATTAACATTGTTTATTTGATATTTTTCTTAGGGGTAGTTTATAATGGTTAAACGTTTTCAACGATTGCACATTAGATGCCTTGAACGGCCCGCTTTCGTTTAATAAACCGCTATGTTCTCCCTATACAGATGGTCGTCCAAACTTCAAGGTTTCGGTAGTTTCGTAGAGTGGAAAGTAGCTGTCAACAAACCACCTTCGAACTCTGACGATACTGAAATGTAGTCTGGATTCGGAAGGTAATATTACTTGACCACTAAGTTCGTTCTATGTATTTTCACTGAAAAATGCTACGGCATTGATATTTACTTAACTGTAAACAAACGCTAAATCTCTTTGAATTGTTACAACATCTTTTTTGTTTTCTTTTAGTTGTAAGTACTCGTTTTACCAAGTACGTGTCTTTGTTATATTTTAAGACGCTACAATAATTGGAATTGAGAAGTATTTATTTTCAAGCATTTAGGAATTCATGAAATTTCATTGAAATGTTCGCCAATCTAAAAAATGTTTTAAATATAATTATTAATGTTGTTTAAAAATATGTATTAACAATGCGTAGATTTAGCACATGTACTCTGATTTGAATATTATAAAATCAATCATCAAATTAACAGTTTTAGAAAGATGATCCTTACTTATTGAATGATAAATTGAATTGAAAATATTAACTTAAGTTTATATACGTTCATTTAGAAATTCCTATAATTGTGTAAATGAAGTAGCATTTTGTGATGTGTGATTCTACTGGTGATCTTTCAACAACAAAATAAATATTTCTCTATTAGGAACTTTAACATTCCATTTATCCAATCAAATACAGTTTACATCAAACAGCTAATAGAATGTTTCCCTGTTTTTTTAATGGTAATGGTTATACAGGAGGAACATATAGTTTCTAACTCTCGGTTTAAACAGGAGCCTTCGAAAAAAAAATAATAATACAGCTATTCGGTTGCTCAACATCCCTTTGATAGACAAGCAGAAACTATCGTTTCGACGTAATGCACCTTGAAAAATAATTTGTTTATAATCAGTTTCCTTTCTGTTTGATAAATATATTGCCTTGCAAATTGTAGCAATTAAAAGATAATATGAACACAAAATAAAAGTTAGGTTCATACTCGCCATAAAAGACGGATTTAGCGTAATGAAATGATTACAGAATTTGTTTATAAACTGTTTTTTAAGCGTGGCAGGTCAAAGCGCGACATTGAAGAACTGTTTTTTCAGTATGCTTGTGTCAAGTGAAAACTAATGGGGTTATTCTAAGATGTTAATTTCTTATAAACAATTACATATATCTCGAGAACGAAATATGATAGCAGCGATCGGATTCCGGGATTTTGTATTGCGTTTAAACGCCATTCAGATGCAACAATATTTTTTTGCAATATTTGCAAATTTATAAACAATTTCCAACTTTTGAAAATATAAAGGGGGAGAGCCTCCTGATGTCCCATAGCCGAAAATCGCGAATTAACAATTTTGCAACAATTTTTTAATTTTATAAACAAATTAGAAATATGCGTTAGAACGGCCGGGAAGGGTCCGCAAATTGTGCCTGAAATTATCATCTCAAAATTGCAGTTTGACTGGAGTTACAAATCGATTGCAAAAATTTAGAACAATTGTTGCTAAAATGCTAAATATTTACTGGTCTATTGACAATAAATCTGGACGGAAACCCTCGCTGAGAAAAATTGTTTCGTCGTGACGTACGCGCATTCAAAATCTCTCCTTCGGCAGGGAAATATGACGATATCTTCGCCTCGTACGTAAACGAACTAGCCCTCTCCCCCTGAGACAGCGTCCGTTCCACCCCTTGGGATGTTGCACCAATCAGAGACAACCGTGGTTCTACTTGTTAGCGATTGGTCAACGCGTTCCTCCCCGTGCCCTCCCCCTGGCCGCGGGGTGTCCAAGTTTCACGATGCCGTTTGGAAGATAGAATTTTGGCCGACATTTTTTCTGAGAGAGAGTATACATTACTGTATATTCTGAACTGTATATTATTGTACTTTTTATTCTCTCAACCTACCTCAATTATTAAACACTTTAAAACTCACAATGATTTCTGCCACACGGACAAAGAGCAATACATGAACACATTATTTACCACTTCAGTGACGGCTTTCTTTCAAATATTCACACAGGGGCATTACATAACCTTATTCAAACTCCAATGAATTTCGCAATAATTCTGGACATTGATGAAATCAGTAGTAGATCTCAGACGTTATCCTCTAGTGGCGCGCAGCTAAACTATTGGAATTGATGCACTCTTGAATCTGTGATGTAAGGCGAGGCGAAAAATGTCCAGAAAAGTAATTATTTTGAAACTATATTACCGTTGATGTTTGTAAATCATAGCCTATAGTACTCCAGGCCTTTAAAGGATGCTAGCACAAAAGTTTCATCGGCATTGGTTCAGTAGATTCAGAGATTACCGCGCTGGAAGACAACGCACTTCTGTCTTTATATATATATTAGTATAGAAAATTAACTTCATTCATAGATTACGTTTGCAAATATTTCTTCCTTTCCTATCATAACATGCATGGACATTTTTATATTCATTACTGTTCCTTGCTAACTTCAATCCTATGGAACATTAAATTAGTATATGCTTCACAACCTCGCCTTCCTATGATAATGACTTCCACTTCTTCTTCGTTGTTCTGGTCTTCCTTCTTGACCGACGGAAGATATGATTTTATTATCATTCTTCCCTTCGTTCAGCCAAAACATCAACCCACCATCTTGCGATTCTATCAAAATTACGCTCAAAAACATAGTCTATAAACTTTCGGTACTTCTCCACTATTAAAATATATATTATAAACTCAATGAAATGTACAAAGGGCGTTCAATGAGTTATCTACCTCGGTATCTTACGTTGTTGTTGGAGAGCTGAGCGTGCACAGGCAAGTTGGGACATGTCTTGGTACGGTTCGGCCTCAGTTACAAATCGGTCTGCCGTAAGCTCTTGATGTACAGCAGATGCCCAGATCAGTACCGTGCGGGTCAACAGAGAAAATGAGAGATTTCGAACATCGTTCACAAATTCACTTTGATTAATACAATTCATCAAAGAGGAAGGGAAGTAGCCTAAGGAAATCCACAAGAGGATGAATGTTGTAAATGATGCGCCTTCATACTATAAAGGAAAATTTTGGGCCAAGCAATTTAAGTGGAGGAAAGAATCGATTGAAGATATTCCATGTTCAGGGCGGTCTGTGGAAGCATATTCTAAGGAAATGTGCCAAATGTGGAGACCATAGTTTTTTAAGATCGTCGTGGTTATTTATTTCATGAACGTCGTGTATTATAGCGTAATATCGTCATGTGTTATAGCTCATGAACTTCATATTTTAGCTAGGATGGTTCATAGTATCATCTGTCTATCTGTACATAAATCAAGAATCATTCGTACAGAATTGATGTAAAAGATCAGTTCCCACTAGGTGCCAAGAAAGCATTTTTCCAGCAATCTCGAGCAGAAAGCATTTTGCCAGCAATGCTGCAAAGACAATTTGAACTTGTTTAGAGAAAATTCAGATTCATAAATTCATTTTTACTCACAAATTACAATGGGGATGAAATATGGGTTCACCATCGTCATCCTGAAACCAAGCAAAAGTCGATGCAATGGAAGCATAAGGGGTCTCCAATACCAAAACATTTCGTGTGCAGAAGGCGGATGGAACAATCATGATCACCGTTTTTGGGACACATGTTGTTCTGCATGTAGAAGTCGTGCCACACAAGGCAACCATCACTGGAGACACCTATTCTTCGACTCTAAGGGCTTTACGTCAATCAGAAGCACCATGGGAAGTTGCCTACTGCTGTGTTGTTGCTCCATGAGAACGCACATGCACACAAGTCACGCACATCATATGCTACTGTGGCTCCGTAAACCTTAATCATCCACCACATAGTACAGATCCGGCTCCCAGGGACTGCTCTCTGTTTCGAAACATGAAAACATTCCTGCTTAGGCCACGATTTGCTGGTAATGAAGCAGTTAAAGAAGTTGTAATGGGATATCTGGACAGTCAAGATGTTTCCTTGTATTCTAAGGGTATCTGGAGGCTAAACGGACCAAGAGTGTTTGAAGTCAAGGGGAACTACATTGAGAAGTAATGATGGGAGCTTCATTATCAAATTTCACATTCATGCTCAGGTAAATAACTTCCTGAACGCCCTCAACGTTACAATATTACTTAATAAAACCGTGTATCAGCAGCTTAGCAACCGTTCATCAAGAGCGCACATACTCTTATCGTTTGCTGTAACATGTTCGCTTTTTCAACTATCTTTCTTAACCAAATACATTCACAAAAGTGTTACTTGTTGATTCGTTGGCGTACACACTATGTTTATTTCTCCTATCCTCTTCTATTTGTTTAACACTTAGCGTCTCGTTTACGACACTCAATGTATTGTTTCTGATAATTACCAATTTTATTTTACACTTTTATTCTTCCCTCACATGGAAATCACTCAATATGTGTCCCATTGTTAAAATATGTCTCATTATTTATTTTGATTGATAGCAAAATTGCGAATTCAAATTAATCAGAAACCAAAATTTAAATTCAATGATTGCAAAACAGAATTTCTGTCACGGTACCCTTCTTACTCAAACTGCACCAAATCAGTAAGTGACCCTCGATTCCAGCTCCGACTTGTCAATTTATTCCAGTTCATACACGTTCACTTCAGAGGCACACACCTTGCAAAATGTTAAATGCTAGGTGAAGTAATTCCCCATTGCCTGGTTATTCTCTTGTCACAATCCTCTATTAGATAAAAAACAAATTAATTCGAACTGTAGGTTTCAATGGAAGTGAATTAAATTAATTTTATTTAAATTTATCCAATATCGTCACACTTTCCCACCCCCTCAGAATTATTCTCAGCCATTTCACTGGATGGGCTTTGAAAACTTTCTTAATGGCTATAAACTGTGGCGTCATACAGTCGCCACATACAATAAATGTTGGCTACGTGCATTTCATGCACAAGGAAGTAGGCTGCGACAGCGGGCAGCATGCAAGGGACGCCTCCCTGAACAAAGGGAGGCTATATCGGGACGGGAAACCCGGCTCTCGCATAGGGCGAAAGGCAGAAAACCCCAGGTACCCTGACGTTGCGTTGCCACGGGGCCAGATGTGTGAACCCTGAAGTTCGGCTGTCGGGTAAACGCGGCTGGCGGAAGCGGCGAGATGACGCAGTTCCGTCAGCCGGCCCCGAGGGTATATAAGCGCGCTCGCACACGACTCTTTCTTCTGATTCTCGAGCTCTGCGTGGGATGTCGTGTGAGGGTGCGCGGCGCGTGGCACGTCGGGTAGGGTACGGGGGCAAAGGGTCTGGATCCGGCGTGAATTCGTCGTGATTTAGAGAGAATAGTGCATCACACCGCGAGAGTATGTCTTATCTGGCAAGCGGTTGTGGTGACCAGGTGAAGTTCCTCCTAGAAATAGGCTGTAGATATTGTAAATAGTAGATTCGGGTGTCGGAGGATATCTGTAATAAATATTAACATCACACTGTTTCACGTCTGTTATTCGTTGCTGCGGCAATGAGGCCACAAAACGTAAGAGAAACCTATGTTCAATATATATATATATATATATATATATATATATATATATATATATATATATATATATATATATATATATATATATATATATATTTCGATTTCACTGCCGCCGTACGTGAGAGGAGAGGGGTGAACACAACTTTTATTTTTCTCCTCTTCTGGTAAAGATAGGATGTAGGCCCTGTTACTGTGAAAGTCGCCTTTCGAGACAAGAATTAAAGATTCAGTACCATTCTTTCTAAAAATATTTATTATCTTTCACAACAAACAAAGCCGACGATTTCCTCCACCCAGTCTTAAGCGTGACCACTGGTCGGGAGGGCGGGCACGGTCGTGGCATTCGTCTGGGTGCCCTGCCGAGGCCGTGTCGGGGTGGCAGCGCGGGCGCGCAGCAATAGGGTCGGCACGGGCAAAGCCTCCAGAGCCTAGCCGCGACCACCAGGCAGCGGAGCGAGCGTGTGCCACGGGCAGGCACGGGCAACACCTTCAAGGCCTAGCCAAGGGCGCGTCGGGGCAACAGAGGAGCGAGCGCACGGCGTCTCCTCGCGATGGGCAGCGACGCGACGACAAGGCAGAAAAATGGGCGCGTAGGGCCCGTTGCGGCAGTCACAATTCTTTCTGGCCCCAGCCACGAGCTTGCCGACCACTTACTATCTGACCGAGTTCATTTCGCCAACAGAGAGTCTCACAGGATTGTCCCGACAACTGACTTCTCACGACCCTCCGGTCAACTGCCTCGCACTCTCCACTACCCTCACTCAGCCCTGCCCCTACTTGCCTCCCCCCCCACACACTGCCCCACTACATTGCTCCTCCGCAGCCCCTTTCACCCCGCCTGCTTGCTCCGCCGCCGTCGTTCCGGAGCAGGCACATCGGAGGTGACCCAGGCCGGGACGTTTCTGCACCAGTGGCAGCGGCTGTGTATTTAATTAATCTTCCCAGTTCAGCTTTTTATCCTTTGCCAACATTTTTACTTTCTCGCACTACGTATATAAGGAGTAATATACATAGTATAGAGATAGATATGTAATGCTGCGCGAAAAAAACGGGGAAAAGAACATTGACAGGCTCTGGTGGCAAAAAAGTCCATAACACCAGTTGCTAAATTAATAGAAAAATTTTTTCTAACACATGGTGTAGCCACAATACCTGTTTTGTGGGTCCTTCATGAGAAAAACTAGTTGGAAGCAAAACTAGTCTGTCCGTCTATCTGTTCGTCTGTCCGTCCGTCTGTCCGTCTGTGAACACTACTAGCGCACAAACCGATCATACGATCATACGATACGCACATACGATCGTTTCCTAATTGAAGAATACCCAGTCGATCTGGCTCTAGTTTAAGCTTTGAAATTTTAAAAAAACATTCTATAAAATTTGGGGGTACTTGAGATGAAGCCCCCCGGACATTTTCATAATTTTCTCAAAAACGGCTCCAAATGTTTTTTTTTTTAAATTTCTTTGAAGAATAGAGTAAAATATATTTATAAAGGTGGCATAGTTCCAATTTTTACCGTTAACTCAGAATTTTCGAAAATTGCAAAAGTTTAAATTTTTTCGGCGTTTTCCTACAACTACAAAATTGAAGACAGAAATTTTTCCTTCAAATGAAACTTGTTGTATATGAAGACCTCCCTAAAATAACGTTGTATATCACATTTTGTCATTGTTGAGTTTTTGCTGGAATAAGATTGTATATCACATGATGCACCTTTGGGCAAAATTTGGTGGGGTTGGCGACACTGGTTGTTGAGGAATTTGATAAAGTAGAATTGGTTATTCTGAAAGAACGTTGTATATCACTTTGTCAACATGGCGGCGAGAAGTGCATCTTTTTTTTTTTTTTTTTTTTTTTTTTTTTTTTTTTTTTTTTTTTTTTTTTTTTTTTTTTTTCGTTATTTAAGGTCGCATCAACATCTAAGGTCATTAGCGACCACTATTACTGTAGATTCAACTGTAGGGGAAACTGTAGGAAGAACACTTATGGATAACACAGACACACACAAACATCCATGCCCGAGGCGGGATTCGAACCCGCGACCCTTCGGCCCGAGATCACTACGACACTACTGCCTTAGCGATCTCGGCCACCGGGCCGGCAAGTGCATCTTTGTCACCAAGTGATATTCAATGTTTAAATAAAGGCAGGAAGAGGAAGCTAGATCCTTCCACTTGGAAGCAGAATGCAAATAAGGCGTTACGAAATGCTGGACAGTGTTATAAATCAAAATCAGGTGTAAAGATTCCCGCGAAAAGAGCTTCAGGAAAGGAGAGTGAAATAACGTTGTATATCCTAACACGATTTACGATTATGACAACATTATTTAAGAACGTTTCAAATTAGTAAAAATTCAACAACTCTACTTCAGAAAGAAACATAAATAATAAACTTCTGTTTGTTGTAGAACAGAGTATGTAACCCGAAAAATTGCTTCAAAGAGGGATGTGCTGTGCTAATGAAAGAAAAGAAAGAAGACGTGTTTTTGGAGTTTTATAAGTTGGACTATAATGGGCAAAATGTTCTTCTGAGAAGTTGCATTGAAATCTCTCAACCTTCTAGAAGAAGAGCCTTTTTGTCTTGCCCGACTCTCAATCATTTTAGTATGTACTATCAAAGACAATACTCTACATATAATTTTGCTGTTCATAATGCTGGGCATGGTAACACCACCATGCACCTTTGGCATGAATGTCAAGCAAAGCATGGCTCATTAGAAATTGCATCTTATTTGCTAAAATATATCAGGGAAAATTTCAATATTCTATCGAAGAATGAAGAGAGGCGATTAATTGTGTGGTCAGATCGGTGTGTAGGGCAGAACAATAATAGGAAAATATTACATCTCTATCACTATTTTGTGCTCAGAGGATATTTCACACAAGTCGAACAAAAATTTCTTGTTTCGGGCCACAGCTTCTGGCCATGTGATCATACATTTGCTCTAATTGAGAAGAAACGGAAAACACAGAACGTTTTTATTCCTGCTGAATGGAAATATGTGATTGCTGAAGCATGTTTGAAATTACCTTTCATCATTCAGGAAATGGAACAAAGCGACTTTGTTGATTTCAGTCTCTTTAAGAATTCTATGAAGCGTGATGCAAACCTGAAAATTACTTCAGTGTTATGACTGAAAATCGTGGCTGATGATCCACTCGCAGTTGTTGTTTGGAAAAGTCATAATATCCTTCAGACTTGGGAACGCTTTTCTCTTCGGAAAAATTCTCGAGAGAATCAGCCACACACTATGTTACCTCTCCCAATTATAGAGTTTCCTCCATTGTACCAAGAACTTCTTCCATTGACCCAGGAAAAAAAGAAAGATATTGTTGATATGTGTAAATACATTGATGTTAAGTACAGAGACTTTTATATGAACTTGCCATGCACGGAACAAATTGGTTAATGGGGATGTTTGTCTGATGAAATGTATGTCAGAGGGGACTCTTTAGAGAATAAGTAATAGTAATACATTTTTCTAACTTTCTTCTTCATTATTTTGACATATGCAATCAGTTTATTTACGATACTGTGTTTTTTTAAATGAGGTTGATATACAACGTTCTTCCAATTTACTAAATGACAGGATATACAACGTTGTTCCAGCAGATTGTAATGAAAAACTACAATAATTCGGAAAATAAACAAAACTGTCTAAAAAAGTGACTTTGTATAAATCTGTTATTATCAAATACATACATGCAAAACCCTAAAAAAAATAAAAGTTCCATTTTTAGAACACCATTCATTTATTGTATTTTCCCGAATATAGCGAAATGTGATATACAACGTTATTTTAGGGAGGTCTTCATATAATAAGGTCATGTACATTGTTTCACAAATTTTAGTAGTTTTCGTGCAAATGTGCATGCAATATTTGCAATTTTAAAAAATTACACAAACACGATATTCTCAAAAACCGCTCCATATTTTTTCTTTAAACTTTTGGTTGGTTTATTGCCGAACAAACCCTATACCATGACATACACGCCATATTGCTCTATTCTTTGTTGTTGTTTTTTCAAAAATTTCAAATATGACATTTTTTGACTTGCCACTCACGTCGGTAATATTTACATTAAAGGCAATTTCTTCACATTATTATATTAACGAGCTCATGTGCTTTAAATAATGTGAAATAAAGTTTCTCGAAAACTCAACCATTATCTGTACAAATGAGCTCAAAATTCCGTATTTTCAGAAACGCTCAAACGCCATTTTCACAAAACTGGCTCCAAAAGTTTTCTACATTTTTTTAAATAGATAGTGCTATGTGCGCTGTTTAATATGGCGTAAAGTTCATTTTGGTATATTCTTGAGCTCTTTCAAAAATGACACAAATGTAATTTTTTGAAATACCACTCACTACTTTAATACGGACATTTTCATAAATGTTTGTATGCATTGTTACATTTGTGAGTAGAAGTTCTTTAAATGACTTCGAATTAACTTTTTCGAAAACTCAATTGATTTCCGAGGAAAAGAGCTTCAAATTTTGCATTGACAGTAAAGGTTAATCGCCATTTTATCAAAAACGGCTAGGAATTTCTCAATGAACATTTCTATTTAGGATGACGTTTTACTCTTCTTTAATATTCTTAAAGTCATATTTTGGTTCTACCACTAAGAAACCGACAAGTTGAGGAAATGTGAAAGAAACGTACTTTTGATGACCATAGATGGCAGCTGGGCAGAGAATGGAGCAAGACCTTAAAGCCAGTCCACACCTAAGACATTAGAAACATTTGCTACGAGAGATTCTGTGCCATTTTGTAGCCCCTCTAGTTTTTTACTATAATTTGTTCAATTTTGTATGTTCAAAATCGGATCTTAAAATAACGCCACGTTCAATTTTTCGAAAATGTGAGAATTTTTTGTGTAATTTGTCTTCAAACATAGTCGCCACTTTGAATTCCTTGAGCTTTTTGAACGTAATTTAAGAGTTCTTTCGAAGCAGATGGATGCTACGTAAGTTAGAATTTGTATTTTATTAGGAAACGAATATGGAATTATTAAATAGTATGCAAATTCTCTTCTTACGTAGCATCTAACTGACTCGAAGCACTTCCCAAATTACGTTGAATTTAATCAAAAACGTTGGAAATATTTTTTTGAAAATTTTGAATATGTCCCAGGCGCTAAATGTAGAGTACCCTCAAAAATTATAATAACTATTTCCAATTCATGGGATCACGACATCTGCCAGATGAAGGGGGATATCAATTTTGGGAAAAATCAGCTTTACGGTTTAGCCACTAGCGTTGTTTACTGAGGAACGGAAGGACTTTTTGCCGTTTTTCGATTTTTCGGTGTCAAGGACCCATAAAATATGTTTTGGCTACAACACGTGATAGAAGATATTTTTCTAAATTTAGGAACGGAATTTTTCTACTTTTTTTGGTTACCAATGTCCAGTTTTTCTGACGAATATTCGCCGCTTTGCCCCTCAGCATTACATAACTTTCTATGGCGTAAGCGGTAGCGAGATAGTAAAATCCGTAAAAATTGTTAATACTTTCGTGAAAATTGATGAAAATGTGATGATACTGGTTTCACAGTTCGTGAAATCGTGGACTTTTGGGAGAAATAGAGATCATATTGGCAGAGAGAAAATGGAGGTAAAACAACGACAATGAAAACGTATGTCGGGTTACGTAAAATGTAACAACAAGCAGTGGTTCCTCAAAATATTGAAGAGATAAATAGATAGTCAAAGTTGTACTCCACACAATGATGACATCTTCAAACATCTCTTTCTTCGTGCATTGGAGGTCTTTGTTTGATAATGGCTGTCTGATGTGCTATTAAGCATTGGTACTCCCGGATTCATGGGTATTTTCGTATTACTGCAGTTGCGCGGTGTTGCCATATGAGCGCGGATGGCGGACTTAAAAATTATTTTCATGCATTGCTTACGCTGTTATGTCTAATTGTCCTTTGATTGTGTGGTTTTACCGGATAATTATTTATCTATTTGTAAAATATGTGTCATAAGATAAATAATGAATAGAAGTAACAATTTAACGTAAGATTTATGCCATATTTCAACCTAAACTATTTGTATTGTTATTTATCTTTTCGTATTTTTAGATCCAGTATTGTTGAACATATTTCTGTATAAAGAGAAATGTAAAAACAAGAATGTGAGATTCCATCTGGCAGGTTCTAGGAAAAACAAGCATTCTCTGTTGACCTGTTAATATAATAGAGAGACACGGCATGGAGGAATGTATAATTGGAGGGGAACTCTCGCTGTTTGAGAGTATGAACTAGAGGATGCGCCCGCGTCGGTTTCGTATGGCGGCATCTGTTGTAAGGTACAGGCGTAATTTCAAACACTATTTAGGTAATTTGCTCGTCAGATAGATGTGCGAGCTTACGAAACTTCTACCACTGATTTCATCCACGCGAGCAACTCTGCCCACTACAATAGGTCCAAGGCAACCCCCACTATAATATGCATTAAGCCACCTTTTAGTTTGCAATCTGTATTTGCTGATGTACTTTGTTTTCAAGTGTTGCAGATCAAGATGGCGAAATGTGATCCAGGATGCGCCAACGCTGTTCGGCAAGATAAAGAAAAAGTTTCTTCACGTTTCCCTCCCATCTTGTAAAATATTCAGGTCTGTAAAATATTTGGAATTGTGTTAATCAGTTACTACAATTGAATAATAAATATATTACTGCCTGCTGCATTTGATTGATTTATCGAAACCATAAAATAATTACATTTGTCAGTCACATAGCCCAATTAAAAGTCATAATTTGCTTATTGTTATTATGTGTATTGTGTTTAGTTCATAATTTGTTTCATTTTCATCTAGAACTGTGCCATTGCCTGTATCAACTCCATACGTTTCACACAACATAAGAGCTTTTTAAGTTGTTGTTTTATTAAAGCAATGCCTAATAGTGTAACACATGTCTCAAATATAGTGATTGAGAAATTCGGGTGTATAGGTTTTGCATTGGAGTTTTTAAATATACTTTTATGTATTAATTACAGGTACAAAGGTTGTATGGTCTGTTGAATAGAATGCGATCAGCTGGAGAAGTCATTAAAAGAGGACATCTGTTTGCATATCATTTGGCAATTATAAAAACAAATTTTTTCTGTATAGTATTCATAAAATATATTCTGGAAGTAATTGTACATTATCATAGAGCAATACTAGTGTATTGAGCAACACTAGTGTCTATAGGTACAGAAGAATAATCTGGTATTCTAGACACATTATATTACTCTTTAAACAGCTCTTGATACACAAATCTACATATGCTTGTTATTACAATTACACTGGTATCTCCACTAACTTTACAAATTATAACACAAAACATGAATCTATTTTATAAGTGGAACAATAGGCATAAATAGGTTTATATCAACATAATGAGAGACATTCACGTTGGATCAGATATAGTTTGTCTTAAGTAACAATTTTTGTCTCGACTGTGAGACTACTAATACACTACATTATCATACTATAAATAGATTTTCACAAAGTACAAAGATTTGATCCCATCTGGATCCGCGCCCAAGGCCAACCGTTTTCCAGTCATCTCTATGAACTGAGCTACAGAATCAAATAGGATTCATGACAATTGGGTTGCAAGAAACTACAATTTACCTACGTATTTTCCCTTTGTGATAATCCATATTCATTAGTTTACAAAATGACAATCTAATCAGACCTAATGTTTACTTATGTTTTAATACAATATGCACAATTTGTACATGTGTTATTCTATTGTAAAAAGGGGAAGCGATTCTATTATAATATATTTGTTATCTAGCAGTCGGACCTCTGGATCCTTTATGCCCTTCCTGTTATGCAGTTTAGTTCACAAAAGCTACACATCCCGATATATATTACGAGTATTACGGTTAGTTTAAAATACATTTCTCTCTTCTAATTTATCTCATCTTCATTCAAACCATACAATTATAAGAGCAATACGAATAATATGCAAACGTAAGATTTGTAAGCTTAAATTCAATAAAAGGGTTTGCAAAGGAATACAAATTTGTTGTGGAAAGTTCGTGACAATCTATAATAATAAAAATGAATTAAACGGTATGTAATCCACAAAATATAATTCCACAAAAATGAGGGTATGAAGAGATACGAAATTTTTACAGGATCTTCTTCAGGATTTGACGCAGTGTCCTTGCAAAGTTTTGTAAAGATTAATACAACACAAATTCGGAAAATAAATAATTTAAATAATATGTTGGTAGATTCACCACGGTCGTTATTTTTCGCCTGTCGCTAAGAGGCGGGTTTCTGATATATTCCGACAGAGGTCAGCAGTGGTGCGGTAGAATCATAGAGTAAGCATAGAGGGATGGCCGTGTGACCGATCTCCATGAGAGCTGGCACATCTATGTGTTTTCATGGAGATTTTTGTGCTGTTCATTTTTTGTAACTCCACCTGAAGGCGCTGCAGCACAAGATGGCGCTTCAGTTAAATGCAATTCCCAATCACGGGAACCCAGCTTCATTATTGCTGGGCGTTGTCATGTGACGGGAGGCGAGACCGAGGAGGCCAGGAGGAACCAGCAATCCAAGATGGAGAGAGAAAAGACGGAAAGAGAGAGAGAGAGGGGAAGAGAGAAAGATGGGGAGAGAAGAAGAGAGAAGGATGGTAAAAGTGAGAGAAAAGAGAAGGGGAAAGAGGGGGAAAAGATACATGTAAAAGGACGGAAAAGATAGGGAAAAAGAGAGAGGAAGAGAGAGAAAGAAGAAAAAAGGAAGATAGAAAAATAGGAAAATATAGAGAGGGAAGAGAGAGGAAAAAGAGAGAGAGAGAGAGTAGGGGAAACGAGACAGGGTTAAACGAGAGGTAAAAGAATGTTAAAAAGAGAAAAGGGGAAAAAAGCGAAAAGCGAGTATGGGGAAAGAGTGAGTAGGGTAAAAGAGAGAGGGATAAAGGGAGTGGAAAGAGACAGAAAGCGAAAAAGAAAGAGGTAAAACAGAGGAAAGAGGAGGAAAAGATAGATGGCAAAGAAAAAAAGATAAGAAGGGAGAAAGTGGAAAAAGGGGAAAGAGAATGAAGAGGGAAGAGAGAAAAGAAGAAAGGGGAAAAATGAGAGATAGGGGAGAAAATTACAGGGGGAAAGAGAGGTAAAGGATGAAAGCGGAGAGAGGAGGGAAAAAAGAAAGAAGGGGGAAGAGTGAAGGGGTAACGAGAAAAGGGAAAAGACAGGGAAGAGAGAGATGGAAAAGGAGAGGTCGGGATGAAAGAGGGAGGGAAAAAGCGGGGAGGAAAGAGAGATGGAAAAAGAGGGAGAGAGAATGAGGGGAAAAAAGAGTGAAAGAAGACAGAACAGGACAACGTCTGCCGGGTTCTGCTAGTTTTTGTATAAAAGATAAATCTATTGATCTTAAGATACCACTATTCCTTTCTTTCACTATCTACTATTATTTTATGGATTATCTGTCTTTCACTAAACTGACTTACTCGAGGATAATATCATGCAAAACAGTTATGTAAAGTTAGTGGAGATACCAGTGTAATTGTAATAACAAACATATGTAGATTTGTGTATCAAGAGCTGTTTAAAGAGTAATATAATGTGTCTAGAATACCAGATTATTCTTCTGTAACTATAGACACTAATATTGCTCAATACACTAGTATTGCTGTATGATATGTACAATTACTTTCAGAATATATTTTATGAATACTATACAGAAAAAAGTTTGTTTTTATAATTGCCAAATGATTCTTCCCTTGCTCAAATTATGTTATTTTTTTAAACAGGCGCGTAAATATCGGAGTTCGTGTGATTAAGTAGGTTCTTGTTTCCATTGGATGTCCAAAAAGTAAGTGGAGTACCGTGCACCTGATTCAGCTGCTTCCACGATCAAGAAGTGTCCATTCCGGCCACAGAGTGTGGTGCTGTAGATTATCGCCTGTACCTTCTTGAAGATGGTGCCAGAGAGTTCCCCTCCAATTCTGTAATCCTCCATGGCCGTGGTCTGGATAATGAAGAACACGGAGTTGAAGGCGAGTAGCGGTATATTTGAGGGGCGCTGTCACTTGCGCGCGGGCGCGGGCGCGTGCGCGGGCGCGCGTCGGCAGGCGCAGGCGGCGTCGCAGCCAGTGGCGAGCAGGCGCAGCACGCAGGCCGTGCGCGCCACGTCGAACGCCGTGCGCCCGTCGTCGTCCTTGGCGGTGGCGCTGGCGCCCGCCGCCACCAGCGCCGCCACGGCCTCCAGGTTGCCCGCGCGCGCCGCCAGGTGCAGCGGCGTCTGCCCCGAGCGGTTCCACGCGTCCGCGCTCGCGCCGCCCGCCAGCAGGTACATCACGCTCTCCCCGCTGCCGCACGCGCCGCGCGCCCCTCAGTCAACTTCACACGCGGGGCTTACCTTTGTTGGCGTCCTGCTGGTCGGTATTTTTTGTTTTGTGACAGTGTTCTCATTTCCTGACTCATAAGAAGTTCAATTTTACTTTTCGCTGCCGCTGACGACATTAAGACAAATGATTATTACTAATGACTATTGCATGACTAATGAATATTTTCGCTGTCGCTGTTAACTTGGACTTAGGTGAAGGCGAGACGTTTTCCTATGACAATATTATATTACTCAAGGATTTAAGTGCTAATATGGCGGAGGTGCAGAACCCGACGGAAATCGACGAGAAATCGTCTCATCCGAGGAGAAAGAGATCAGCGGCAAGCAGCGATAACAGTGCAAATAACAAACCGAAGAAGAATTTAATCCTCTATCAAGGGTAAATAAAAAAAAATATAAAAATATAATATAAAAATAAAAAAGAGAGAAAAACAAACGCAGTAGAATCTAATGATACGTGTAGCAGTATAGTAAAATATGGAACTCAGAATATGGGACCTTTCATAGTTCAAGTGAATTTGAAAGATTTCCATGGATCGAGGACAGGAGTATAGAACCAATGGTTATCGGAAATACTCTGATAAAGAAATTTAACTTGATTCAATATATCACCAGAAAAGGCAAAAAAAAAGGCGTCATAAAATTCACTAATAGAGAAGAGGCCAATACTCTAATTAGAAAAAAACGGGAGCGGTAGCTTAGTGCATCAACTGATGTCGGCGGCAGAATTTTCGACACGCTTTCCAGCTAGGTCGAATTCAGTCGCTGTCTGGAGGAGAATTCTAGCGCCCGGCTGCTCTGATCGGTAGTTTTTCGTGGTTTGTCCGATCAACACCGGGTGAATGTCGGAGCAGTACGCTTCCAAATGGGTCATGGACCGCGTACGATCTTTCCTTCCTCTTCCTTGTCCTATCCTCTCTCCTTACATACACACTTACACTAACATGCACTACACTACCACATATTCCTGGAGACCGGTCGGCAGCTTAGAGCTTGTCCCGGCTGGGGCGGTGCCCCGCTGGTGGGAGAGTCCTGGTTAGGGGAAAATCCCACTAGCCGACGGTAGGTCGACGCCGGATCTCGCCATCCAGCAGGGGAAGATCACCGCCGTCTCCCGAGAAAAAAATGCGCTACACTAACGGGACTAATGACCAAAGCAGTTGACGCGCCCCGAAACACAAAAAAATCAATCAATCTAAATTAAAAAAGCCATTTTAGACTAAAAGTATCCCGTACTACAAAACCATTAGAAAAAGTACTATTAACGATGGTCCATTCGGTCTGGACTCCATGGTTATAGCCAGTGTTATCAATGGTCAATGACATGGTCGATATTGATTGACCATGTTAACAAAATTAATGTAGTAAATGCTTGACAATTGAAACACATTGAAGGTTAGAAAGTGAAATTCCCTACCAGGACGGTTGTTTTAACCTTCCAGGGACAAGCCTACCGGATATGGTCAGGGACGTGGGTATATCAAAAAAAGTTAAGGCATACATACATTTTTCAAAATTGTTATAGATATAGTCAGGAGTGTTTAAAGCTTCCCCTGCACAAGGAAATAAAGATATTGAATTTGTGGGAAGTTAGAACATGAAAAAGGCTGCAAAGTTGTAACCCCAAGACGTGAAAACTGCTCTGGAAATCATAGGTAAATTGGTACATCTAGCCCATTTTACTGTTACGATTCCAGGTGGTAAATTAAAACTCGGGTATTATTTTAACAAAAACGTTTATTTGTTTCTTAACACAATCACTGAAAACACTTGGTTTATGTACAGATGGTCTTCACTTGATAATTCTTTAAACGTCACACTTCTCTTAATTATATATTTACACTGTTTACTTCTCTTACACTGTCGCCCAGTCTTAAGCACTGACCATAGTTCTACGCACTGGTCATAGTCCAGTGCACTGACCACAGTTTACGACGCTGTCCACGGTTCACGTCACTGAGCACAATCACTGCACTGCTATTCACCGCGATGCACACACTTCACAGTTCAGCTTCCACTTCAGACTTAAGACGGACTCGCGGTCGCAAGACGCCGCGTGTTTATGCTCGGCGGCGGCTCCCACGACAGACCTCTAAGCACGGTTTACATCAATCTTTCGAATGTAGCTGGAGCATTACATAGTCCGAAAGGCATTACTATAAACTGCCACAAACCTGATCCGATTGTAAATGCAGTTTTCTCTCGATCTCTGAGATCTAATTCTACTTGCCAGTATCCGCTTTTCAGGTCAAGTGTCGAGAAGATCTTGCCCCAGAGAGCGTGTCCAACATGTTAATACGCGGCAATGGATAGCTATCCTTCTTCGTTACATTGTTGAACTGTCGGAAATCGACACAGAATCGAGTCGACCTGTCTTTCTTCTTTACGAATACGACGGGAGAAGCCCACGGACTGCTTGATGGTTCGATTACGCCATCCTTCTTCATATCTTTTTTTATAATGTCATCTGCTTATTCTTTTCTAGACAGAGGTAATCTTCGAGCAGCTTGGCGAATCGGTGTGGCGTTTCCGGTGCTTTTCTGTAACAAACAATATCAGTCTTTCATTTTACACCATCACAGCATTCAAAGGCATGCTGGTATCGCCGTATTAGATCTTCAGCCTTATGACATTCTCCCCGAGATAAACCATTACAGGTCTCTGTAACCAGATTATTCAGGAATTCCTTTAGGTGGTCATTCATTTTGATAAGGAATTCCTTTAGGTGGTGGTTCGGTACGGTTCACATTTTCCAAAACCGAGGATACCGTAGAACATAACCAATTACTGTTCATTTTCTCAACTTAACAGGATAGTGGTTAATGTCCATTATTCTCACAGGTATTGTTCTATTCACTTTGACCAGTTCTTTGGCTACTAGAATTCCTCGACCAATGTCTTCATCATAACTTCTGGGTTCCAGGGTAGCAATCTCTCCAGTTGGAACATCGCCCTCAGGACTCGCTTCTATAAACATCTCGCTACGCTCCGTCAAGATTACGTCGTCAGCCGTAATCACATTACGGCAATGTTGTTACGCAAATGTAGAACCACTTCCACTTCGTTGAGTCTCAGCACGCCGTGTCGTAAATCCAGCTGACACCCATATGTCGTCATGATATCCATTCCTAAAATTGCTTCTTCTTCTTTTATGTCAGCGACCAGCAGGCGACGATTGAAAGCAACAGTTCCAATGGCAAGGAGGGCATCCATCTCTCCAACAACATTCGCCGAGTCACCAGTGGCGGTTCGAAGCTTCTATTTGGACGGCATAAGATGAGATGACTTGGCAAAATCGGTTCTTGTATTGCTCTTGGTTGCACCAGTATCCAGAAGTAAGACGCATGGCCTTCCATTAACGAGTGCATCTACGTAAACACTGTCAGAACGATATGGAATGAACTTGACGTTTCTTTCGTAAGGTAGGGCTCTTGTTTAACAGGTCAATGGATGCCCCCTTCCATCAAGCTGCTTTAGTTTCCCTGCTGGCTGCTGCGTTTACCAACAGACTGCTGCTCTCCTTGTTGCTTCAGTGGACGGTCACATCGACTTTTCACGTGCCCTAATTCTCCACAATTCCAACATCGAGGTTGTCGCCTTTTGCCGCTAGAAATGCGTGCCTCTACCAACCTCTCCACCATTGCCTCTAAATATTTTTCGTCATATGTATCGACGCCGGTCTGCAATTCTCGCACTCGTCCGTCACGTTTCGATGCTCTTTCTGCAACCTGGAAGTCTAGTGCTTGACTTAATGCATCAGCTAAGGTTGTCGATCTTGCCAGTCTTAATGCCTATTGGGTTTCTGCATCATGGAGCGCGTCAATAAAGTAGCGGACGGCTGTGCGTGGTAGGGAACTTTCTGAGGCATCAGGGTCCGAAAGACGCACCAAACGAGAAATATCAGTTTCCAGTTTTTGAAGACTCTCTCCAGGCTTCTGAACACGATTCCTTAGATGGGTAAAATACATGTCTTCCAGGTGTGCTTGTCTGTACCGTGTTTCGAGTCTCTTGACAATTTGCTCGAAGTTTGATTGTTCATCAGTCGGTATTGTCTCTAGAATATTAACGGCGTTACCACGCAAAGCGAAAAATAGGGCCATAGCACAATCTGTCGCCGACCAGCCATTTACCGTTGCAGCAGCCTTGAATTGTTTCAAATAATTCGACCATGAAGAAGTGCCATCAAAAGTAGTAGGTGGTTTTACTCGTGCTTTTCCCAGTGGTTCCCGTATGGTGGCCACTCGTGCCAATTCCAGTGGTTCCTGTACGATGTTTATGTTTGTTTTTTCTGTTGGGGGAGTAAAAACCTTCAGCTTCTCTTCTAACTGATTTACTAATTTTTCTTCATTCTTCAAAATTTTCTCATCCATCTTCTCAATTTTCTGTTCGTTCTTCGAAAATTTCTTGTCCATTTCTTCTTCGTTCTTTAAAATTATCTCAATTTCTTCTCGCACCAATTTATTATTCTGCGTTATCTTCTGTTTCAGCTTTTCTTCCAAAACAAAGTAATTTTCTTTCAATTCCTCTTTTAAAATTCTAGAATTTTCTTTCAATTCCTCTTTTAAAAATAATGGAATTTTCAGTTAACTTCGCTTCTAACATTCTGTAATTTTCTGCCAGTTTTTCTTTGAGTTTTGTGGACAAGTCCTCAAAAATTCTCTGGATTATCTCCCGCTGCCATCATCGCATTAACAAGACGTTCTTGTAATATCGCTTTCGTGCCAGTAGTGTCCTGATCACTCTCTTCTAACTCTCTCTTCAACTCGGCCAATTCAGATCCCGTAAGGTTTTTTCGAAACTCATCTTGATTGAAGTTTTAATTCACCACACGATATACTATTTTGACACCAATTGTTACAATTCTATGTGATGAATTAAAACTCTGGTATTATTTTAACAAAAACATTTATTTTGTTTCTTAACCCAATCACTGAAAACACTTGATTTATGTGCAGATAGTCTTCACTTCATTATTCTTTAAACGTCACACTTCTCTTGATTATTTATTTACACTACACTTCTCTTGATGATTTATTTACACTGTTCACTTCTCTTACACTGTCGCACAGTCCTAAGCACTGAACACAGTTCGATGCACTGGCCACGGTCCATTGCATTGACCACAGTTCACGGCGCCGGCCACTGTTCACGTCACTGAGCACTATCACTGCACTGCTATTCACCGTGATGCACACACTTCACAGCTCAGCTTCCACTTCAGACTTAAGACTGACTCACGGTCGCCGGCCGCCGCGTATTTATGCTCGGCGGGCGCCGTCGAGAATTTTCTGGACTTTGCGATTAGCGCCAAGAACACTCGGGGACTAGCTAGTTCGAGGGCTTCTGGCCGATGACGCAATCCAAGCATACAGGTAGTTTGTGATGGTGACGGTAGAGGACGCAATATTCGTTACATTACATATTCAGCAATAAAATCAACTGAGTTAGAAAATATTCAAAGAGGTAAGCCAATAATTAATGAATTTTAAGCCAAAATCCTCTGGATCTTACGCACGAAAAACATTTGAAACTGACACTCCAGAAGCGACCCCGAAGAAGTTTCAACACTTTCGGCAGCCACACAAAACATTGAAGTAGCTTTGCGTGAAGTGTTGAACAAGCATGAAGTCAGCCACTCGTTCTGAGACAATTTCACGACCAAACGTACGCCGTACTTACAACATGGTCCCTAAACAATACCTACACAATGGTCTACCTAAAAGCAAATCACACTGCTGTTGACAGTTTAAATGGTTCGAGCTTGCAGAGGACTTCCGCAATGAACCAAACAAGGATTAAAAAGTCAACTAGAGTTTCTATAAATATTTGTGCTATTACTAAGTTGACACCCAACAATGGTCAGGTTGGCATGGTAAACTCTCCATGGGGCTCCGAGAGGACGGGCCCATTCAATTCCAGAGTTAGCATCGATTTCTACTCTTGGAATTCACAATCAAGAACAACAACAACAACAACAACAACAACAACAACATAGGCTTCATCGAACGGAAATTTCAAGATCAATGGACACAATCTATCCCAACAATGAAGGAAGTGAGGGCTCTGCCTCTCAGGATCTTCAAATTTTTCAGCAATAAACATTCAACTGATGTTGGCACTAACTCGACAACGATTAAAATGTCATAATAAAACATCTTGAAATCTATAACTTGGAATATTTCTACTATCATTATTTTTTATTATTAATGTTTATATCTCTTAAAATAATACAGTAGAATTGCAGAAGTATCATTCGCAAAACCCCTGAATTTATAAAAAATAGTCTAAGAGCAGTTATTATTTTATACGAAACATGGCTATCCAGGATGAAATTGTTGATTTCAAAGACTTCAATTACGCTTGGTTGGATAGTTTAAATAAAAAGGGGTGGTAGGCCATCCTAATTAGAAAAGGGTTAGTCTCCTATCTGGGATTTCTGAAATTCAATTCCTAATCATTAGAAGTTGAAGCAGTCGTCTTGGTGATGTATCTCTATTGGTGGTTGCTTGCTACAGATCACCGACATCTGATTTTAATAACTTCACATGGGTTTCCTTTATAAATGAAGTTTCCATTTGTGCGAATTTTGTATTATGTGGTGATTTTAATTCCCATTATGTTTCCTGGGGTAGCATGAGAAATTGCCCAAATGATGGTATTATTTTTGAAAATTCTGATTCTGAGGTTACATTCCTATACAATGACGGTTCCCCTACTTACAAGTCTAGTTCGTGTGGAACGTCATCTATGATTAACATGATATTGGTTTCTTGTAATCTAGCTTTCTACTTCTCATTAACAGTAAATGATGACAATTGGGAAAGTGATCATTTCTCTATTATCATTAATCTGGTTTTTAACTATGAGAAATCCCCCATTAAAATACTTAAATATAATTTAAAGCGTACTGACTGAGAGGAATTTAATAGAGTTTTGATTGCTAAGGATAATGTTTTTAGGAGTCTTAAATGTTTCGATTCTAATCTAATTCACAGATATGAAAAATTAACTGAAATTATTCATGAAGCTATTATTTCCTCCACACCACATGGAGAGAACACTTACTTCTCTACATCACAACGCCCAAAACACAATTCTTGTCCATGGTGGAATAAGAACTGCAAACAAGCTATCAAAGATAGAAAGCTAGCTCTTGTACTTCGTAAATAATTTAACAAACAAAATATCATAGAATTTAAAAACAAAGCATCTAATGTCAGAATCATTCTTTAAGAAGAGAAATACAAAAACTTCAAAACATTTTGTAGTTCACTTAATAGAAGTAGTGACATATCATACATGTAGGACAGAATAAAATGTTTCCAAAATAAATTTAGTAGATCTTCTAATATTTCATATTTTAATTCGGAGAAGGCATTTCAAGGCATTAAAGTTGAGGTTAATAAAATCTGCCTAATCTTACCTAATATAACAGCCTTAGCGTTTCCAATTATGAAGCTAACGAAATCCTGGACAGTCTATTTTCATACCTAGAGTTAACTAATGCCTTAAACAATGTAAATACTTAATCATCACCAGGTATGGGCAAAATATATTTTGAAGTTCTAAAACGGTTATAAGAAAAAAATACTACGGGTTCTTTTGGACATCTGTAATGTTATTTTTGAAAATGAGTTTCCAGAAGATTGGAAAAAGTATAAATTACTCTTTATTTCAAAAGCCGTATAAAGGTGTACGCCCTATCTCCATGTAATCATGTGTGCTTAAACTCTTAGAGGGAATGGTTAATGATAGATTAATATGGTGACTTGAGCAAAACCAACTAATAATCCAGTGTCAATTTCATTTTCGGAAGATGAAATCCTGTGTTGATAATTTGTTTATCATAATTTCTGAGATTGATCATCAATATTATAAAAAAAATGATATATCTACGTTATTTTTAGATATCAAATGGGCTTCTGACTGTGATCGTCCTTTAGTATTAATTCAGGACCTGATTGAAATAGGTATTACAAAAAACATCATCACGTTATTTCCAACATAATATCTGAAAGACCCCTACATTTTATAAATTATCCGTTTATTCCAAAGAATAATATAGCTTACTCGGGACTTAAGGCAGCATTCTGAACTCCCTCCTTTTTTCTATTTACACCAACAAACCTGCAGGTTAAATAATAAATGATGTGTTTATGTTAAAGTGTGCAGATGATGCTTTATATGCAGTAACTGATGCAGTGGAAGATGCCATCAACATTTTAGAGGATGCTGTTGAATTGTTGGGTCAATACTTAAAAAGGAGAAGAGATCTCTTAGCACCAGAAAAATGTATGTTTGTTGTATTTGCAGTGGAAAGACCACGTGTTCGTCCCATAAAAATGTGATCTGGGCCTTCGAATTATGGACTGTTTATGTTGAACATGGTGGGGAGCAGACCGCTGTACTCTTGCTAATATACAGACCACTGATTCGTTCAAAGGTGGAATATGGAGGCTTTTGGGTTGTTAACTGTACAAAAAGTAGTTGGGTAACGTTAGAAAGATTGCAATGTTAATTGTTAGGAAGTGCACTAGGTGAAAGAAAGTCTACACCAACCAATGTAATTCTTGCAGAGTCAGGAGAACCTCTACTGAACACAAAACTAACTCTTTTATGTATGAATCTCTTGACTAAATGTTTTAATTTAAAAACAATTATATGATGTTCTAATCATGACGAACAGGGTCTGAAAATTATTTTTATATAATAACAATAAGAGGAAATATTTGTTAGTTACAAGTTTTGAGGAATTATCCATTTCTTGTCGCAGCATTCAGAAATTTGGTTGTGCCCCGTGCTACGGTTACGATTATTTTGTACTGATTATTACATTAGATGTTAACTGTGATATTGATAAGGAGAGTGCGCAAATTTTTCCTGCCCAAATGTCTTATTTACGGATCAGTTTTTCGGCCTTCCAGATGTTGCTTGGCGGGTATGTACTTTTCTGTATACTGGTAGTTCAAAGAACGATTTAAGGTTTTGCTATTTAGAGCACCAACAATAGTAAATTTAGGAAATTTATATTCAATTGTAAAATTTCCATTTTTATTGATGAATCTTTAGCTATCCTTGAAGAAATAAAACTGATTATTGAATTCAAAATTACTTCATCTTTTCTGATTCAAAGAGTGTCTTGGTTTCTCTATCTAATAGTAAAAGAACTAAACATCAATCGTATATTATTTTAGAAATCAAGACATTATGTAAACATGCAAAGTCAGTGAAACCTCGAAATTTGTTTAACTTGTATTTTTACCTTCGTTGGTATAAATGGAAATGAGAATGCCGATAGACGAGCTTAATCAGCCATTATAGATGGTATGATTTACCAATTTAGTATATCTGTGTCTGATGTTGTTGCTATAAAGGAGGTTTGTACTCAGCAAAAGTTTGCTAATATTGAAAATCTTGGCCTCTCTAAAGGTAGAGAGTATTTCTTAAATTATTATAGAACATCATCAATACCATGTTTCCAGAACTTTAAATTAACTAGAAAAGAAATTATTATTATTAATAGATTGAGATCAAATCATTCATCGTTAAATCACAGATTGAATAGATTCAAAAGTGTCAATTCAGGTTCGTGTGAATTTGGTGTGGAGAATGACGCCGCTGATCATTTATTATGGCATTGCACATTATTTGACAAAATATGAAATATTACGATGGTAGTACCAAATTTACAAATTAGAATAAATGTTAGAGTGAAATACGACAAATTTTAGGTTTTGAATCGTTTTTACTTTCTTTCTACCTCTTACGCAGTAGAGAGGAAGTGGTGTAATTTTGCGCGAAAAAACGGCGAATTTTCTGCAGAAAAACACTTATGGAAAGGTGGTGACAACGTTGCTAAATTAAACGTCCAATTGCTAAATTAAACGTCCAAACGTCCAATTGCTATATTAAAAAAAATCCTCTAACACATGGTTTCTACCTATCCATGTTTTGTGGACCGAAAAATCTATTGACGACAAAACCTCTGTCTTTCCGTCCGTCTAACAGTCTCTGAACAATGGTAGGGGCTAAATCGTTTATTCGATTTTCTTCGAAAATGATATTCCTGCATCAATCAGGCTGATATCGCAGCCCTTTGAATTTTAAACTGATAATTAAATTTTGGGAGATTCTTTACGTGAAGTCCCTGGGACATTTTCAAAATTTTCAAAAAATGGCTGCTTCGTTTTTCATTAAATTTTGTTGTCGGATAGCGTGAAACGTCCAATTGCTAACTTCTAAGAGAATGGTGCATGTTCGTTGATTCTCCATAGTTGCAAAATGTCAAACTGTTTTCGGAGTCTTCTTACCACTAAAATATTGAAGATAGATTTTTTCCCCTTAATGAATAAATAAGATTTGGAAATAAGAGCATGTACAATTTTCCAAAAAAATTGAGTACTATTCGCGTAATATTGCGTGAAAATATGGCGAGGAAGTATTACATGCGAATTTAGAACGTCTAGTTTTCTGCAAATGAAAGGGCGCCTGAAACACAGCGGGAGTCTAATTTCGTCGAATTCTCTAAATTTCCGAAAATTACAAATTTAGATATACTGCGACGAAATATGTGCAGTTGTAGCAATCCTAGATTATTTTTAAAAACAAGTTTGTTCTCAGAAATGGCAAAATTTATCAAAACAAATGTATGTCAACGAATTTCTTTTTCAACATTCTCCTCTTTTGTACGAGGTCATATAAGAGAATGGTAAAAAGTTACGGCTCTTCGCATTTCCGGCAAACTCTATATTTTCGAAAATTGTTTAATTTTAAAATTTAAACTACTTATGTCACATAGTTGCTCCTAGTAGATTTTTAATATTTTTGTTCCGGGCAAGCTTTTCGTTCTTGCACCCGTCCTCTGGCCAGCTGCCATCAAACGCAGTTCAAATTTCATTAAAAATACTCAATTTCCGTTTTCTAACGGCAGACGTGAAATATTACTGTATGAATAATTTAAAAGAGTAAAATCTTTTACTATATGGAGATTTTCGTTGAAAAATCTGTGTTCAGGAAATGGCGCGAAAGCGTTTCTATAAATGCGAAATTTGAAGTTCTTTTTCACAGAAATCATTTGAGTTTTCAAAATACTTTATTAGAAGTCATTTGAAGCTTATCCATTCACCAATCCAATAATGTATACAAATCGGTGAAAACAACTACATTGAAGGCATGAGAAATATTTTAAAACTACTGGTGCTACAGAATGGCACAGACTTTCTGATAGTAAAGTTTTCTAATCTCCTTTGCGTGACCTGACATTACGATCGTGCCCCATTTTCTTGCCAACTGACATATCGTTGGCCAAAGTACATTTTTTTACATTTTCTCAGCTTTTCGGTTTTCTAAAAGTAGAACCGACAAATTACTTCAAGAATATTAAAGAAGAGTAAAAACTTGTTCTAAATAGAAATTTCATTGAAAAAATTTCAGCCGTTTTTAAGAAAATGGCGATTAAGCTTTACTGCATATGCGAATTTTGAAGCTCTTTTTTACAGGAATCTATTGAGTTTACGAAAAAAGTCATTTAAAATCGTAAGTAGCACTTTCACTCACAAATGTAATATTGTTTACAACTCTATGAAAATGTGCATATTAACGGCGTGAGACAAATTTCAATAAAACTGTAATTTCTGAAAAAACAAAAGAATAAACCAAAATCAACTTTACGTCAGTGCCATTACCACTATCCGTTGGATTGAATGATTTTACTGATATTTTCGTGTTTCCGGGTGCGTCAACTCCTTTTGGTCGTTAGTCCCGTCAGTGTAGTGCATTTTTTTCTCGGGAGATGGCGGTGATCTTCCCCCGCTGGATGGCGAGATCCGGCGCCGACCTCCCGTCGGCTAGTGGGGTTTTCCCCTAACCACGACTCTCCCACCAGCGAAGCCCCGCCCGAGCCGGGACAAGCTGTAAGCTCTCGATCGGTCTCCCGGAATACGTGGCAGTGTAGTGCATGTTAGTGTACGTGTGTGGGTGTGTAATAGGACAAGGAAGAGGAAGGAATGTTCGCACGCGGTCCGTGGCTCGTTTGGTAGGGTTCTGCTCCGGCATTCACCTGGTATCGATCGGAGAAATCTAAATCACAGAAAACTACTGATCAGAGCAGCCGATCGCTAAACTTCTCCTCCAGACAGCGACTGAATTCGAACTAGCTGAAAAGCTAGTGTCGAAATTCCTGCCACCGTCAGGACTCGAACCTAGGACCTTCCGGTCAAAGGCGCTGCTGTGACATCAGTTCACGCATTGAGCTGCCGCTACCAATGCTAGTCGTTGGAAAACTTGGAAAATAAAATTTGGAGCCATTTTTGAGAAAATTTCATTTCAGCGTTTCTGAAAATGCTGAATTTTGAGCTCAGAGTTTTCGAGGAACTTTATGTTATACTAGTGAGAACCCGTCAAAATTTGACGGTGAGATCTGAGATAAATGTAAAATACTGTGCCCAGACTAATGTTCACAATATGTTGCATTGTTTGGATCTTCAGGGTACAACGAAGATATTCTGTGATGCGGAGTTTCCAAAATGTTGAACACGTATGGCCCATGACCAGGTGGCAATGTACTATTGGCACCAAATGACACAAAAGAAAGAGCACTATTATACTGACGGTTATTATTTCTAAAGTTTTTTGATGTGTCATCATCTCCTATAAGCAATTGTTTGATTTCTTCTGGCATATTGCTCGAAGGTAAACTTATTTTCCCATTTAAGCAACACAGATTAAACTGTTTTGCAGAATTTCTCTCACATGGGAAGTACAAATCAGAACAAAACTAACTTTTCATAGACAACGACCCAACAGAAAACGAAATGACCTCACTATCACGACACCTACGCTGACTTTCTCTTTTCCTTCGTCCAGTTAATGTACTCGTACGTTTGCGTCTTTTGGGGCGCGTGGGCAAGGATTCGGAATTCGGCATAACCTGTGAACAACTTCACTACTTCGGTACAACCGAGCAAAACTCACTGACCGAATCTTCTCTACAAAATACACCACGAAAGCAAATACATGTAAATTGTCAACACCACAATGAAATTATTACACTGAAACCTTGGCGAATTGTAAACAAATCTCAACAATCAAAATAAAGTATCAAGCAGCGCATCCATGAAGCAGCCACTCTTTGGAAAAAAACAATTGACTATTGCTAAACGTACTATTAAAGAATGATTTAATTAATTAATTTACACCATCAATGTTGCTGAATCACCACAAACAAGATATGATAACACATCTAAGGATCACATTCTTTCATTTAAAGGAAAAAATATTACAATTGGTTTAGTAGAAGCTCTAAACGAAGCCATGGCAAAATACCATCTTTTTTTAAATATATAGATTATTTCAAGCACACTTACTCATTAATACAATAAAGTTTAAAAATTTTCATGTCATTAATGTACATATTAACAATGTGAGAGTCGTGTAAAAAATGGCATTTTGGTAATTTTTGAAAAAACAAAAGAAAAGAGCAATATGGCGTTTATGTCATCGTATAGGATACATTTGGCACTACCCCAAAGAAAAATTTGGGAACCGTTTTTGAAAAATCATGTTTTAGTAATTCTTTAAAATTGCAAACATAGCTCGCACTATTGGACGAAAACTACTAAAATTTTCAAAAAAATCTATATGTCCTTCATGAAAGTACTATTTGTGAGAAACAAATTTTATCTGAAGGAAAAATCTGTCTTCAATTTATAGTTGTAGGAAGACGCCGAAACATATTCAAACTTGTAAAATTTTCGAAAAATCATAGTTAACCACGAAAATCGGATATATGCCACCTATATAAGTTTATTAAATTTTTTTCTTACAAGAAATTTTAATAAATAATTTGGAGTTGTGCTTGAGAAAATTTTGAAAATCGCCGGGGAACTTCATGTAAAGTATCCCCAAATTTTAAAGAATGTTTTTCAACATCTCAAAGATTCAACTAGAGCCAGATCGACAGGGGTTTCTTCAATTTGGAAAAGATCGTACGCATGGTTTATGCGCTAGTGTTGTTCACATACACCAGACGGACGGACAGACGGACGTTTTGAAACAAAAACCACTTTTTCGGTATCAGGGTACCCCTAAACGCGTATTTCCGTTGAAATCTCGAAATCAATTTTCCGCAGCATTACATAACTTCCTTTATACTCCGTATATACGTACGTTTACGAGAAAGTAAATATTGTGGGTGTTATTACTATTATAAGGCAGTGGGTTCGTCGTTGAATTGACGATTCTTTCATATGCTCAGAGAATTTGTGCGTTTGCCTAAGATGACCTTGGCATTTACGTATTTAGGGAGCATTTGTAAGAACCCAAGTCTCCATGATTTTGATTTGATAAGCTAAGACCTCAGACAATCGACTTGCATTCTGAATGTACTTCAAATAGCGTTGTGGAGTCAGGGTCGGATGGAAAAAGGGTGTCGCTAAATGCACGTTACATTTGCAAAACGGCTTGAAGAGTAGATTTGTGAAAGAACTGCGAAAAGGTTGAATACCAAATATTTGGGAGTTATCATGACATTCCTATTTCTTATAAACAATTACATATCTCGAAAACGAAAGGCGATAGCGCAAGTCGGATTGCAGAATTTTGCATCGCGTTTAAAGGCAGTTTAGAACTAATAAAAAACTGAAAAATTTGCTGAATATAATTTGCTGAAGTGGGGAGGTTTTCCTGATGTTCCAAAACCGAAAACTGCCAATTAAAAATTTTACAATTAACAATTTGATGAACAAGTCCGAAACGTGCACTATATGGCCCGGGATGGTCATCACATTGTCTCTGAGGTGAAAATTGCAAAATAACAATTTTGACAGTCAGGAAAAATATTACTAAATTCCTAGTTTAATTGTTGCTAAAATGTTAAATTTCGTAAACGCTGATATTTGAACACTTACTTCGCCAAAACATCCCACTCCCAAATACTTTTCTAATCCTGGAGCCAATTCGCCCACTTCATTTCTTCGTCTCAGTTTCGTAATATACGGTCACATACTTAAGTTGTTTTACATTGAAAGACGGAAGACACTCAATTGACTTTTCACAAGTAAAGCTGCATTATGTGAAAAATTTAATTCAACTTTTTCAAATTCACTAATTATATTGCATGTGCTAAACATTGTATGTCGTAATGTACGATATTATCTTTTTGATATATTTCTTGTAGGCAATCTTGCAATCTAGGCAATATTTCTTGTAGGCAATCTTGCACTACGACGCAATGCGACTACTCCTGCCCCCCTGTGCCTTCTGCGCCAGTACTCTCAACCCTTAGCGCAAACACTATCATAGGGAACGTTCATGCTAGACATCATGATTGTAGGAAATCTAGCCTATCAGCTTATCAATCGTTGGCAGTTAGATGAGAATGTTCTTTTGTAAGAGTTAACTATGAAAGATCTAGATGGCGTTATCCTCCGTACAGTGCTTCCAGAATGTGCAGAAAGACTGGGACTTCAGAATTTGGCCGTTACCGATTTGGCGTGACGGCGACTATACTACGCGGTCCCCACAGGGGGTATCGCGATGGCGTAGGCTGTCGCGGTGTCTGGTGTCGTAGACGACCACCCGGACCCTGAGTCCAGCGGCGCCGCTCACGTCGTTAGCTTGAAGGTGCAGGTAGTGAGCAGGTGATGCAGGTAGTGAGCTAAGCTCCTGGTGGCCGGGTAACCGACCACCCACCAGTAGGGGCTATGGCGCGTCGACCTTGTAGCAGGACTGGGTGAAGGATGCTTTTCGGAGTACTCTGGATCCCACTTTAAAGTTCGGCGGGGAACTAGTTCCCTCCTTCAGGTTGCTCCGGTACCGGCATTACCCTTTTCGTGAGCTGGCGGTAAGCATTGGGGAGACGGGATGGGGGCTCCGAGGCGCCTGGACCTTAGTCCCGGTGGCCCCCAGTTGGGCTCTCGGCTTCGTCGTGGCAGTGGCCCGATACTCTGGACAAAGAGGAAGGAACTTGTTCCCGTCGCACGTGAGTAGCACATTGTTGAGACTCCGGTACTAGCCCGGATAGCTAGCCGGAGCTCTGAGCTAGCAGGGCGGCCCCTACCCAGGTATTGTATGGGGAGGTTGCCGTGAAGGTAAACTGGGTTCCGACTGGATCCGGCCATCAGCCTGTCGGCGTTAACGCGTCGGCGGGGGGCGCGGATAAGTGCCCAAACAGGCATAGGTGCCCACCCTGGGGACTTGATGAAGACTCTGATGAAGAGAAGCAGTGTGGAGTTGTAGATTACATGGGGATTACTACTGTACTACGTGGATAAATTCAAGAAATATCACAGATTTTAGGAGATTTTAACGACGACATAGCAGTTGCCATTAAGGAAGCCAAGGAAGTGTTGTCGTCCCCAAATATCAAGAATTACCTTGCTTGCATAAAAGCAAATTTTGGACATGGGGATTACTACCTAAATTAAATAACAAAACTAGAGACGAGAGGTCTTCTGTTGACAGACGCTCTTGGCATCGTTGGCAACTTACAGCAGATGCTGAACAAAGTGGGTGGAGAGGTAGGTAAAGCGGTTGAGTTAAAATTTATCGCAATCCAGGCTGGAAAATAATGTCTAAAATAGATTCCATTCTTTCAGGTAAACCTGAAATCTGTTTGCAACCAGAACATATAGCATCAATGAAATACACCTCTGTAGCTTCATGTGAGATGGAGAGAACATTCTCCCTTCATAAAGTAATTTTGAATGAAAGAAGGACTTCATTCATTATTGAAAACTTCGTTTTTAATTGTGCATTGTGACACTGAACTATGAATAAAATTAATTGAATAATCCTTTTAATAAGAGAAAGTGATGTATTTGTGTAAATTCTAATATTCAATAACTTAGTGTGCTTATTGACGTTTTTTTATTTTCCACAGAAATACCTATTTTCCTGCTTATTTCTAAGTTTTTAGTGTCTATTTTAAATGCTTTTAGTACCTATTTGCCTTGCATATTTTCAATTTCAATTACCTATCAATTTTCAATTTTTTTCGTCTAAATTTCCGAACTCTAGTTATGACTCATGATTTTAGACATGACACTTTTTTTTATTTCTAAGTAAATAACATTTAAAAGCAACATATGAAAGATGATTTATTGACACGGGATACTCACAGTAATGCTAAACATTATCCCACGCGTTTTATTTCATTGAGCTAAAGATCACCAATTTATTAATCTATGTTATCAACTCAGCTTAATAAAATTATTGTTCATTTAATTATTATTGAATTTCTTCTCAAATTACAGAAAAAAGTAAATCTTTTATAGTATCGGCGAAATGAAATGACTAAATATATATTTTTTAAATTTTCTCCAACACTGGTGGGAGGGGGGGTAGTTTAGGTGAAAAAATGCCCTTTGCGCGGCAAAAGATGGCAGGTGACAAAGGAATAAGGTATAACCCAAAAGCTAATCGAAACTAAGGAGTTAAGAAAACTAACAAGTGCGAGAAAGTGTGTGCCATTCAATAGCGCCACTAAGTTTTTCTATATTTATCAACAAGATGTATCCACTTTTTCGTTTCAAGAGCCCAGCTATAAGAGTTTTTCTGGCGAAAATTCGCCGTTTTTCGGCGCGCAATTACATAACTCTCTTCTTACGAAGACGCGAGGAATTTAGGTCACAAATTACATTGCTTTTAGTAATACATCCGCCTTCTAGAACAGACTTAGCGGCCATCTGCACCGACAGGCAGTTAACTCTTTGTTTCTCCCATTGAAACTAGACAATTCCCGGAGAAAAAGCAGAAGCATTCCCTAACATTCGGGATACCGACCGCACGCAATCATTTCTTCCTACTCCTATATCCTCTTCCCTTACACACACTTACCAATACACACTACATCACATGTAAAGAGTCCTGGATGGCGAGGTGTGGACAAAATACACGTCAGAACGGAGTTTTGGACTAAACAGAAATGAAATTTCTCGAATTGCAATGTTTCCCCTCTTGACCATTCATTACACCACCTGAAGTCATTGAGCGCGTCGAAGAGCAGAGGAGTGTTGCGGTATGTTGTGGCGGTAAGTTATGAAACAGTCCTTCTACATACACACACATACTTATCTAAAGAAAATGGATTTTTTCGAAGTGAAAATGTTCCCTTCCTGACCATCCATTTCACCACATGAAATTATTGGGTGCGGCAAAGTGCAGCGGACTGTAGCTGTACGTAGTGGCGGTGGGTTATGAAACAGTTCTTCTGTATTACATACATGCACACAAACATATCTATCGAAAATGATTTTCTCGAAGAGCAAATTTTCCCTTTTGACCACCTGAAGTCGTTGAGCGCGGCGAAGTGCAGCGGGGTGTAGCCGTAGGTGGTGGCAGCACGCACGTCGGCCCCTCGTTGCAGCAGCAGCGCAACGACGGGCGGGTGGGCCTTGGCGGCGGCGCGGTGCAGCGCCGTCCACTTGGAGCTGTTAGTGTAATCCACCTGCGCCACACACGCACCACTCACCACACTACGTATACAAAGGCCACTCCAAATAATACAAGCTTCTAAGGCTCGTAAAGGGATCAAATATGATCATTTTTTGCCAATAACCACGTGGTGGTAAAATTCATTGGTTTACTAGTTCATTACTGCAGGTTTACGGCCCTGAGGTATTCTTAATATCGTATACAGACCTTCTGAATACTTTATAACTGCTGTACTATCAAAAGAATAAATGACTCTCAATTCGATTTATTAATCTTAAGGGATAGGAAAATTCAAATAATTGATATTATTCTTAAATAAGAATCATAAATTCTCACAAACATTTGTTTGATTAATTTGAAAATTGCGATTTTAAAATTTTCCCGCCGATAGCATCTTCGAAATGCCATTTTTTGTAATGAATTCTTCTAAATTGCTTTCGTCAATAGAGGTAATAACCTAAAAGTACCGTTTCCTTTACACAATTCACACTCGTATTGCCTTAGATTGGATAACCGCGTACCTTAAACATCCATCTCAAAGTGAAGAAATACCATACTGGCACGAAATGACATTATTTACTTATACTTCCAATTCTTTACCAATTTATCTTGGTGTCCTGTAGGGTTCCATTCCTAGGTTCTGTTCTCTTTTATACATAAACGATGCGCTCTCGTCCATTAAAAATAAAAGAACAGTTCTCTTTGCTGATGAAAGGAAGGTTCTTTGCAAAAATTAAACAATAAATGGTACGATTTCAGAAGTTTGAACTTGGTTTCATAATACAAAATAAATCCGACCATTACATACTGTATTGAAAGTGAACAATACACAATTGGCTCATGTTAATGAAATTTCTTGGTCTCTCAATTCGGTCAAACCTTAATTGGATTCAGTGATACGTCTATAACTGAATTAAACTCTATTTTAAGTTCATTATCTTACGCTTTCAGAATTCTTTCATATTCTGTCAGTCTTCATGCAACTCGTTGCGTGTATTTTACCAATCTATTTTCCCGCCAGACCTATGAATTTATATTCTAGGGAAGCTCATCCTAAAATTCACAGACGTTCAGATGGTAGAAAAAATAAGTGAATAATAACAAAATGATATCCACGTGATTCTTGTGAGCATCTCTTCATTGAGCTTGAAATCTTGCCATTGCCACTCCTATTTATTTACAAATCTATAATTTTTGTCAAAACCCACTTACTTAAGCGTGAGAACATTTATCTTCATGCAAAATTGATTTTTATAATTACTACACACGTCGTAGAAATCACTTTCATTAGGTGTCAGTATCAAAGGTCACTTCAAGTAACTCACATTCATGAACGTTACTTTACAGCACATTGCCACACGACAAAACATTAAAACATCATTAAATCGATACACAAATTCAAGTTAAAAGTAAAATCTTTTCTGCTGCCTAAGTGTTTCTATACTCTTAGAGACTATATTGACCATAAAAACGAAAATGAATATTTGAACAATAATATATCATGTATAAGTATAAATTTGTATTATATAATGCTTTAAAACTACGTATATATTTGTAAAAGGTAATGTACTTCAGTTTTTTAGTCAACGACACCCATCTCGATCCGGTTTTTGTCCAGTTTCCCTGATCCACTGAGCGAATGCTGAGGTGGCCTCTTATGCTTTTTGGACATAAATGTAACTTCACTATGCGCATGTTTACTTGAGCTCTCTTTTTGCTAGTAAGTGGTACGAGTAGAGCCGATATGAGTAACTATTTTCTTGTAAATATTGGCAGCTCAGTTCTGTAATTCGTTTACCAATGCAAACAATTTTCTATAACATGAAAGTGAAAAACTCTTTTCAAACGTTACAAACATTTTTGTGTTCGTATTTTTAATTATTCAACTATTTATGGTTAAAAGACTGGAGAGTCCACAGCTCAAGAAAAAGAGCGCAGAGAGCACTTCTGTCAGTTTTTACTGTTCATTGACAAAATAAATTAAATAAAATAATTCTTATTTGCCATCCAACTCTCAAATACCGTATTACATTACAGGAAACAAACTGATTTGTTAGCTTTTACGAGGGTTCTTCTCGGAACTTCATAATATTTTTACGTTCTGTGGAAACAAACGTGCCCAACTATAAGTATGCAATAGTAGTAAGATACAAATTGATGGTTAGTCTTACCCCATATTGCAACTGACGATTACATTGCGTCTTTTTATTTTGATGACTTTCGAAATATTGATTGATTCAGCAAAGAAGTAGTAAACCATAGTTTTCTCTACACCATGGTGTTACTTGCTGTTTTCATCCCTCAGGCGAATTCCAAACCCTCGGATCAGAGGTCCTCGGGTTTGGATGTCGTCCTACTTAATGCCCTAAATACGAGTACATTGTGTTTAACTAATGCGCATATCTCTGATTGGCATGCACCTACATATACACTTGAGTACAATATAAAATTTCTACCACCCCGTCATAACGTGGCCTCACGAGCACATTATGAGATACATGCTAATGAAAAGAAAATGGACCACGTGGCCATTCCGTGCACATTGGCAAAAAGTGATCATTTTTATACTCCTCACGTTCTAGAAGTTTGTAATATTTAATCTTACTTGTGCATTCTAAATCACAATGCGTACTATAGAGCAGGAGAAAGGTGTACGAGAAAGATAGCAAGTGAAGTAAGTTAAGAAAGACGAACAATAAGGATGAATGGTTCAATAAAGAAACAAGTGGTGCTGCATAAGCACATACTTTCTCGCGTCGGTTCTAAATGCTTCGTAATTCTCTTCTATCAGTTTTTTCAAAAATATTAGAGAGACTTTTTTATGTACGAATGGAAACCTTTCTCACTAAACACGACGCGCTTTCAGATTGCCAACATGGATTTAGAAAATCAAAATCAACGGAAACAGCTATATTTTCTTTTCTTAAAGATGTCGCCTCATCATTGGATCAAAACGAGGCACCTATTGGATTATTTTTAGATCTCTCAAAAGCTTTTGACGTCATTGATCATGACATTTTACTTTCCAAATTACCTTCATATGGAATTCGTGGTATTGCTCTAGATTGGTTATATTCGTACCTTAAACCACGATCTCAGAGAGTTGAAATACCTTACTGGAATGATGGAACATTACGCACGCACCTTTCCGACTCTTTGCCCATTGCATGTGGAGTTCCTCAAGGATCGATTTTAGGCCCTATTCTGTTCCTACTTTACGAAAACGATATGCCCTCGACGATTCGAAACGGAAGAACGGTTCTCTTTGCGGATGATACGAACATCCTTTGCAATAAAGAAACCGTAAATAGTACAATATCAGATGTTTCAAATTGGTTCCGAAATAACAAATTAATATTAAACGAAAATAAAACGGTTTTAATGCAGTTTTCCATATCAAATAAACAATTCTGTGCTCCATTGAAAATGAACAGTGTACCATTGACTCATGTTAAGGCAACAAAATTTTTAGGTCTCTCAATTCCGTCAAACCTTAAATGGAACGTCCATTTAAATGAATTGAACACAAAATTAAGTTCATTATGCTACGCGTTCAGAATTCTTGCAAATTCAGTCAGCCTTCATACTGCTCGTTGTGTATACTTCGCGAATGTTCATTCCCGCCTGAGATATGGCATAATATTCTGGGGAAATACATCTTATAGCTCCCAGACTTTTAGATTACAAAAACGAATTGTACGAATAATAACCAAATCCCACCCACGTGATTCATGTAAGCCTCTCTTCATTAATCTAGGAATTCTACCATTACCGTGTCTTTTTATTTACGAATCAGTGGTTTTTGTAAAAAATGACTTGCTCAAGGGCGGGAATATTTTTCAGAAAATGCCGAAGTCTATTACTATAACACTCGACGTAGAAATCATATTCATCAGGTGACAGTATCAACAGCTCATTACAAAAAATTCACATACAATACATGTACATTATTTTACAACACTTTGCCAGATGACATTAAACGATTAAATTCAATAGAAAAGTTTAAATCCCAAGTGAAATCGTTTCTGCTGCATAACTGTTTCTATACAATTAGAAACTATACTGAGCATCACAAGAAAAGTAACATTAATTTTAACAATGATACATAATGCATTATTTACCATTTGGACTGTATAAATAAGTATAAACAACCTGTAACAACTATTGTACTACAGCTTCCGGGTCAATGACCCCCATCTCGATCAGGTTTTTCGTCCGGTTTCCCTGATCCATTGAGCAAATGCTGAGATGGCCCCTTGTTTTGCTTCTGGACATAAATGTAACTTCATTTTCTGTGCACGTCTTCTAGAATTCAGTGGGAAATACAATTATTCAAATTATCGTTTCCATATTGTCGCGGCAGGAAGTAATAAGAGCCAAAATTTATTGCTTATTTATCTTTGAAAATAGATTTTATTACATGGGAGTTTTTTTTGTTGTTTTTTCTCCCTTTCAAAATTCAAAATTTATTGCTTGTTTATCCTTGAAAATAGATTTTATTACATGGGAGTTTTTTTTTCTCCCTTTCAAAAATTCAAAATTTAAGTAGTATATGACTTAGTGTAGGGATCACAGAATTTTGAAAATGTGCACACAATTCACTTTTCCCCGTAGCACGTCATACGCAGTTTTTAACTGTTTTTTTTGACGTAAAATAAATAAATAAATAAATACTGTACTATTACATAAAACAGCAAAAGCAGCTAATTTCAACCAGCAAATATTTTTCCGCTCCGAGAAGCGATCTCACTCCCTGAGAGTGAATTTGCCGGCACTCATATCACTAGCCCACACAAGACACGTAATGATCGACCTCGCGCAGAGGCATAAAAAGGTAAATACCCGATTTATGTAAAAAAAACATATACTATCAAACTGTCCGTCAGAAACTCCCAAAGCCTCCAGTCGATTCAGCTTGATCAGGGTGTATCAATTTTGGAGAAAACCGGCTGAACGATTTAGAAGATATAGTTGTCCACAGATGGACTGACAGCTGTGGGGTTGATAGGTTGATTGATAGAGATTCAGGGCGCGCAAACTCCTAAAGTCATTATTCCCGAATGTGTAGTACATGTTTTTGCTCAGGAAGTAGCTGTGATCTTCCCGCCCTGGATAACTAAATCAAGCGCCGATCTACCGTCGGCTAGCGGGGTTTTCCCCAACCAGGTACCTCCCACCAGAGGGTTTGATCTGTTTCCCCTCCACAGTAACCCTGAGGAGGCGGGAATTTATTTACATACTGGCATACAAATCGCGCTGCCTTGCGGCTTAAGCAGCGAAGAGGGAGAGGTATAAAAGCTAATTCTAACTAAAGCTAACTTAATTCTAGCTTAAATCTAATTTAATAATTATGTAGTAGCATTTTGGCATACTTAACTTACACGAAAAATATTATTGTTATTTTTATTTTCTTAATTCTAAATAATGTTTTTGTAGTGTTTGCTAGGTGATTATTTTTCTAATTTATTTTTCATTTACGCATCATTCATTCATTATATACATAACCATTCATTCTACTCATTCCTTCCCATAGTACTACACTGATAGTCTTCTGTTCGCCACGGCACTGACTTGGCTCAAAGTGTCCGTGGCGCTCAGGCCCATTGGGAGGCGTGGCAGGAGGGGCGCGGCGTCGCGTTGCCCGCGCGTGCCTCGGCCGATGGCGAGTCTTCCCCTCCGCGCCACCAGAGGGTCAGCTGTGTCAGCTGGGTCAAGCTGTGAGCTCCCGATCGGTCTCCCGGTATGTTGTGACGGTGTGGTGCATATAAGTGTACGAAAAGGGGAGATAGGACAAGGAATGGATAGAAAAGATCGAACGCTGTCCGTTCGGTACGGCACTGCCCCGGCATTCGCCTGGTGTTGATCAGACAAACCACGGAAGGCTACAGATCAAAGCAGCCGGCTGGAAAAAAAATTTTCCACAGAGCAGTAGGACTTGACCTAGCTATCCGGCTAGTGTCGAAAATACTGCCATCATCATGACTCGAACCTAGCACCTCCCGGTCAGTGGCCTTACAATAACATTGGTTGATACCCTGAGTCACCTCTCCCGGTCGGCCAGTACGGATATATAAGTCGGTCCCCTGTGTAGTGTATATATTTATTTACATTTTATGTTGATAGATTGGATAGTTGAACTAAATCGTTTCTTACAGATGCACAGAAAGACAATTAATTTGATGTGACAAACGTTTTACAAATCGAACAAGAGAGTTGAAAACTTGTTTAAAGGTTCAAAATACGAAAATCATACAGATATTTCCGGTTTATATAGAATCTTAATTAATTGTTAGTAGAATTGCTTCAAATGATTTTCAATAAAGTTTCTGAAATTCTCAATAGTTTTCTTCGCAACAGAGAATTGTGATAAATAATCATCCCTGAGCGAGGCTTTAACCAGTAGCCCCTTCATCCGAACCGCTGGGACAGTACTGTCATTTAACCATCTCAGCCACAAGGATTGGCGCTTTAAGAGTATCCATTAGAGCTTGATGTTTTATTTCTAGCAATATGCAGCCGAAAAATTGGTAAAATGTGAAAAAATGACCTTTGGGCAGAAAAAGATGGCAACTGAGAAGACATAACTTGGCGTGGAAAATAATTTTTGCTGGTTGAAAACACGTTTGCCAATATAATACAACGGAAAAGTCAGCAATTTTGTGAGAAAGTATTGCGCTGTTTAGACCAACTATTTTATCTTGATTAATTGTTTTTGTGATTAGAATTGCTTCAAATGCTTTTCAATAACATTTCTAGAATTTCTAATTATTTTCTGCGGCAACAGAGAATTGTGACAAATATTAATACCGACCACGGCTCGGACCTGTGAACCTCCCCGCCGAAGAGTTGACTCGGTACACGCCAATTAACCAACCTGTCTATCTTAGTGGGACATGGGGACAATGTGACAATTCTATAAGTGTGTAATAAGTGTAGGGTGATTTCAGTTCTAGCTATTGACAGATAAAATATTGAGAAAATGTGAAAAAATATTGAGAAAATGCGCCCTTTGGGCGTCAAAAGATGGCAGGTGGAAAAGGAATAAGGTATAACCCAAATGTTAATCGAGACTAAGGAGTTAAGAAAACCTACAAGTGCGAGAAACTTGGCGCCATTCAATAGCGTCACTAAATTTAGCAACAGGATTTATCCTTTTTTTCGTTTTGAGAGCTCAGCTATAAGAGTTTTTCTGGCAAAAATTCGCCGTTTTCGGGCGCACAATTACATAACTTTCTCTTCTTACGAAGAATACTAAAGGCAAGAAAGTAAAAACATCTACATGCCTACACATCTCTCTATCTACATATCTGCATATCTAAATATCTACATATTTATATATCTATATCTATACTTCTATAGCAGCAAACATGCAGCAGTAGAAACCTGGCGGTGAGTCGGAACCCAATAGTTCGCCAAATATGCAAGAATATGTTTTAAGAATGGGGTGTTGGAATATCAAAGTTCTAGGCTCTAAGCTCGGAAATCAAGGCTTCTATGGCTACATAAATGCGTGAGATATTGCGCCGTTTTTGAGAAAGTCTTGTTTTTGTAACTTTTTAAAATTGCAAATATTTCACGCTCTATTGCACGAAAACTACTAAGATTTTTAAAAAATGCACATGACCTTTATGATACAACTATTTATGGACAACAAATTTTGTTTGAAGGAAAAATCTTTATCTTCAATTTTATAGTTGTAGGAAGGCGCCGGAAAAAATCCAACTTTTGCAATTTTCGAAACTTCAGAGTTAACCGTGAAAATCGGATCCTTGCTACCTTTATAAGCGTATTATACTCTATTATAACAAGAAATTTAAAGAAAAAATTTGGAGCCGTTTTTGAGAAAATTTTGAAAATGTCCAGGGAGTTTTTTGAAAATGTCCATGTAAAGTACTCCCAAATATTAAAGAATGTTTTTCAAAATTGCAAAGCTTTAACAAAAGCCAAATTAGCAGGACTTTCCTTAATTTGAAAAAGATTGTACACATGGTTAAGCGCTAGCAGTGTTCACAGACATACGGACAGACAGACGGACAGACGGACGGACGTTTTAAAAAAAAACCTTTTTTCGGAATCAGGGGACCCCAAAACGTGTATTTCCGTTAAAATCTCGAAATCGATTTTCCGCAGCATTACATTACTTTCTCTATACTACGTATATTACTCCGTGTATACGTATGTATACGAGAAAGTAAAATTGGAGCAGGTTTTGATAAAATGTCTTTTTCTGGAAATTGCATCAATTTCAAGCACAAAATAACGCTAAAACTACGCGATTTTCAATAAAATGTACATGACTTTTGCAATCTTCGAAAATACGTAGTTCTGCGAAAATGGAGAAAGCACCATATTTTTGATAATCTTTAAACAAAAAAAATTAGGGCGGTTTTTGAGAAAAAAATTTAATTGCCTATATTTCTCGTCAAATTACACGAAAACTACTCATATTTTCAAAAAATTGTACATGATCTTATTTCAAGAACTGGTAGAACAGATTTGAATAAGGGAAAAATCTACCTTCAATACTCTTGTTATAGGAAGATGACCCAAAAAATTGCACGTTAGCAATTCTCTAAAACTAAGAGATGTCAACAAACACGATACTTGTACCATTGCGTTCTTTACACTATCCGAGGAGAAAATTTAATCAAATAATTTGGTGCCATTTTCAGAAGATTTTGAAAATGGATTTGAGGCTTCATGTAAAATACTCTCAAAAATCAAAGTATCCGTTTGAAACTCCCAAAGGCTCAAGTTCGTTCAAGTAGATTGGGGAATATCAATTTTGGAAAAAATCGGATGAGCGGTTTAGGCATTAGCGTCGACCACAAACTAACAGACAGACGTTTTGCCATCAATCGATTTATCGCGGTATCAAGGACCCACAAAACATGGATTCTCGCAATACCACGAGATAGAAAAAGTAATTTATTATATAGCAACAGGATTTATCCACTTTTTTGTTTCCAGGGCCCGGCAATAATACTTTTACGGTGCACAATTACGTAAATTCATCTTCTTACAAAGATTGAAAAGGCGGAAAAAATAAAATAAATGTTCACAATTCTGAAGTAATATAAGACAAAATATGTTTTCACATTAAATAAATTTCAGGAATAAATTAAATTTCAAGAATATTGGTATATTTGTAATAATTTGTAAAATGAGCAAAATGTGTAAAATACATAATACAGTACAAAACTAGTGGTGCTATAGAATGGCACAGACTTACCCGTATTAGCTTTTTTTATTTTCTTTGGTGTAGCCTAATCAGGCTTGCCACTTACTCTCGCCAACTGCCATATATCGCCGCGCAAAGTACAATTTGTTGAAATGTTTACAATTTGTAGGTTTCCTAATGGTATAACCGACATATTACTTTAGAAATATAAAAAGAGAGGAGTAAAGCCTCATCTTAAATTGCAATTTTTATTGAAACATTTGGAGCCGTTAAAAAAATGTGCGTTTTCGCGTTACTATAATTGCGAAGTAACTCTTTTTCACAGACAATTTTTGAGTTTTCAAAAATATTAATTTAAAATCATTTGAAGCACTTTAACTCACATGTGCAATAGTGTTTACAAATTCCTTGACATGTCCATATTAACAGCATGAGAGAGATTTGTGACCTTCGCTCTAAGAAAAGATGACTGTTCAGTAATAGCAATAATCAATGAGCAGATCCCTCAAAATAATAAATTTAAATACTTAGGTGTTCATTTAGATAGATTAACATGGACAGTCCATTTAAAAAGAAAAGAACTATAATACACTAGAGGTGTTATAGAATAACAACCTTTCTCCCTTTCTCATAGAAAATGTTTCTACACCTTTCTAGTAAGTTCTTTGGTGAGGACTGGCTTTAAGGTCTTGCTCCATTCTCTAGCCAGCTGCCATCTATCCTCGACCAAAGGGCATTTTTTAAACATTTTTCTCAAATTTTCGGTTTCTTAAAAGCAGAATATTACTTCAAGAATAGTGAAGATGAGAAAACCTCGTCCTATATAGAGCTTTTCATTGAAAAATTTGAATCCATTTTTTAGATAATGACAATTAAGCATTCCCGAAATGCGAAATTTGAGGCTCTATTTCACAGAAATTTATTGAGTTTTCGAAAAACTTCATTTGATGTCATTTGAAGCACTTCCACTCACAAATATAATAATGTGTACAAATCCAAATGTGCATATTAACGGAGTAAGAAAAATGTTTTAAAAATTATATTTTTGCAATTAAAAAAAGAATACACCAAAATGAACTCAACATCATATTAAACAGTGCAATTAGCACTATACATTGGAAAAGTTTGATGAAAAAATTGGCACTATTTTTGAGAAAATGCCGTTTGCTAGTTTCTGAAAATGCGGTACTTTGAGCTCATTTTCACAGAAAACTGTTGAGTTTTCGAGAAACTTTATGTGAAATTATTTAAAGCACATGTACTCGTAAATATAACAATATGAAGAAATCGCGTCTAATGTAAATATTACCGACGTGAGGGAGTCCAAAAAATTATATATTTGTAACTTTGAAAAAAAAAGAAGAGAGCAATAAGGCGTTATGTATATGTTATCTGATAGAATGTATTTGGCAATACATCAAAAATTTATAGAAAAGATTTGGAGCTTTTCTTTGAGAAAATCTTGTTTTTGTAATTTTTTAAAATTGCAAATATTGTACACTACTAAAATTTTCAAAAAAGATGTACATGATCTTAATGAAAGAACTATTTATTGACAACAAACCTCATTTAAATGATAAATCTGTCTTCAATTTTATAGTTGTATGAAGACGCCAAAAGAAATTCAAATTATTGCAATTTTCGTAAATTCAGAGTTAACCGCGAAAATCGGACCTATACCACCTTTATAAGTGTATTTGTAAAGTACTCCCAAAAATTAATGAATATTTTTCAAAATCGCAGAGCTTTGACTCAGGACAAATCAACAGAGGTTTATTCAGTTTGAATAAAATCATATGAATAGTTCAGGCGTTAGTGTTGTTCACATACACCAGCCTGACGGACAGACGAACAGACGGACGGGCGTACATTTTGAAAAAAACATTTTTTCCTTATACGGGGACCCCAAAACGTGTATTTCCGTTGAAATCTCGAAATCTATTTTCCGCAGCATTACATAACATTTTTACGTCGATAAAGCTAGCACCCCCACTTTCGAAAAACTGAAAAAGTTTTGCGCCATAATTTTGGGCTAATTTCAGCCCCCATTCAAAATTTTTGGGCTACCTCCCAACACCCCCAAATTAAAATTTCAATTTGAGGCTGGTAGAGCAAGCACCCCCACTTACTCAAAATTCAAAAAATTTTGTACGCTCGAAACAAGTGAATTTTGGGCTCCTGAGCGCCACTTTTCGAAATTCCGAAACTCACCCCTAAATAAGAAAACCAAAACCATCCCAAATTCTCAAAACTCAAAAATTCTTGCCTCATAGTCTTGGGCTAATTTTGGGCTCTTCAGTGATACCAAAAACATTATTTTTTTGTACCCCACTACCCCCCCAAATGAAGGTTTCAAAATAACGGGTGGTAAAGCTAGCACCCCGACTTCCTCAAAATTCAAATTTTTTTGTACGGTCTGAAGTAGTGAATTTTGGGCTCTCGTGCGCCACTTTTAGAAATTCCAAAACTCACCCCAAAATAAGAAAACCAAAGATCAAAACCACCCCAAATTGGACAATTGTCAAAAAATGTCTTGTTTGTATACGTTCATTATTTTTCAGTTTATTACTGGGTTATGTGAAATAACTCATAAGATCGAATTATAGTAGGCACGAGAATTATCAATTTTTGGAAAAAAAAGAGAGAAGCCCAAAATTATTTTTGAACATTGTCTAACTCTCTTGTATGTGTTTTAGACAATATTTAATTACTGGAGGAGAATGTCGTGTAGTTTAGGTTTTATAACATTGTAAAGAATGGTGAACGGAAAGAAATTGGGTTAACCTTTATTGGTTTATAATTTTTTTAATACGTATTAGACTAGCCCAAATTTATTTGAGTATCTCGTTTCATTAATCATTATGCAGACAATTGTGAAAAAATGTCTTGTTCGTATACGTTCATTATTTATCAGTTTATTACAAGGTAATGTGAAATAACTCATAAGGTCGAAATATCGTAGGCACGAGAATTATCGAGTTTTTGGGAAGGAAAGGAGAGAAGCCCAAAATTATTTTTGCGCATTTTCGATTTCCATTGTATGTGTTTTAGAATATATTTGATTACTGGAATAGAACGTTGTGTAATTTAGGTTTTATTACAAAGGAAGAAAAAGATTTGATAAATTGTAGGATTATTTTTATTAATTTTAATTTTTTTATTCAATACTGTACTAGCCCAAAATTATATGAGTAACACGTGTAATTTAGAATTATGTGGACAATTGTCAAAAAATGTCTTGTTCGTATACGTTCATTATTTTTGTGTTTATTTCTGAACAATGGAAGTGGTCGAAAGTTTGTAATATCGCATGCCCGTTTTGGAGTTTGTGGAACTTACGTGTATGTAATTTAGAGATTATTCGATTCCTGGAAGAGAAAGTCTTGTAGTTTAGGTTTTATAACAATTTAAATATTAAAGAAATGAAAAAATATGAGATAAATTATCTACATTAAATCTTTCATTAACTAAAATTTTGCAATTGCTTATAATGGATGGAATTGTGGCTCTAATTTCTTTGAACCGTAATATCGTGTGTGTGTGTGTGTGTGTGTGTGTGTGTGATTTCTTCTGATCTTCTAGTTCTGAGCATGTAGAGCTTTTCAATCCCCTTTTTTACGTTTGGGTGTTTGTACTCGTAATGTGTGTGAAAAAAATGATTTCGGTGTCATTAAAGACTCCAAATTATGGCGCATGATTTTTTTAGTTATGAAATATTCGGGTGGTTCTCATTTCTCTCTCCCGCAGTTAGGGGTGAGTTACAAGATATTGAGTAGTGGCCCACAGAAAAACCAGAATTCAATTGTTTAGATCATGCAATAAATTTTGCATTTTTAGTAAGACGGGATAGTAACTTAACCTCCCCCTATTTTGTAATCGTAAATTGGGAGGTTTTAGGGTATCAAAAATAATGTTTTTAGTGACACTGAAGAGCTCAAAATTAGCCTAAAATTATGGCGCAAGAATTTTTGAGTTTTGAGAATTTGAGGTTGTTTTGATTTTTGGTTTTCTTATTTAGGGGTGAGTTTTGGAATTTCTAAAAGTGGCGCACGGGAGCCCCAACGTCACTAATTCAGACCGTACAAAAAAAATTGAATTTTGAGGAAGTGGGGGTGCTAGCTTTACCATCCCTTATTTTGAAACCTTCATTTCGGGGGGTAGTGGGGTTCAAAAAAGGTTTTGGTATCCCTGAAGTTCCCAAAATTAGCCCAAAACTATGGCGCAAGAATTTTTGAGTTTTGAGAATTTGGGGTGGTTTTGGTTTTTTGTTCTTATTTAGGGGTGAGTTTCGGAATTTCGAAAAGTGGCGCTCAGGAGCCCACAGTTCACTTGTTTCGAGCGTACAAAAATTTTTGAATTTTTAGTAAGTGGGGGTGCTAGCTCTACCAGCCTCAATTTGAAATTTTAATTTCGGGGTGTTGGGAGGTAGCCCAAAATTTTTGAATGGGGGCTGAAATTAGCCCAAAACTATGGCGGAAAACTTTTTCAGTTTTTCTAAAGTGGGGGTGCTAGCTTTACCGACGTACCCTTTTTTATACTACTTATATTACTCTGTATATACGTATGTAAACGAGAAAGTAATACGTAACGAAAAATTCAGATACTTTGTTAATATTGCAACAGTTAGTCGAGATAATAAGTTTCAGAACAGTACATAGAAAGACAAATCATATGTTACATCGATGTTACATTAAAATCCTGACTAGCCATGAGATCGTCGGGCAGTTCCGCGAAAGAGAATTTTGACGTTACTGAATATCTTCTGTTTTCTACACTTGACTATATAAGTATATTTATCCGATTTCAATGTATGATATGGCGTTGGGTTGTGGAGACATCTCGCCAGCGCACTGTTTTACCACTTTTTCAAATTTGTCCGAAAGTACGAAAACAGATTCAAAATTAGCTTCGGTTATTTTATTTGGGAAAACAGATTCACGAGGTGAATTCTATCAAAGAGACAAACGATGTTCTGAGATCAAAAATCGAGTCCTAGGATAAACGATCTCGTGCAATTTCTGCTCATTCTTTTCGGTAGTGGAATGATAACGGAAGATCTTAGATGTAAACTATATCTAAAATAAGATGCGAGGAGATGAAATATTGGTGATATTTACACAATTAGTTCAATTTTCAATTTTTCTTTCTTCAGTTTCCAAATCGGAATCGATATTTTTGAGTAATGCCTCAAACAATTTTATAGTATTCGAAGGAAAACGGAAATATATGAAGAAGATAAATTAGTTTTATACTACTATTACAGGTGATACGAGACTGTTTGCTTCTCTTACTGCAACTCAATACTTTTTTGTGGGGAAAAAAATGATATTCCAAGGGACTTAACCGACTGCCAGGCTTGCCTGTCTGGAAGTTAGGCCTCCTCCCGCGCCGCAGGCCATCGGGGCAAAACTATGAGAGAATTTAAAAATTAATTTTTTGAAAATATTTTGTAGCATTCTTCGCCGCAGGCCATCGGAGCTCGCTGTTGACGCCCCGTCGAAGGAGGGAGGGTCCACAACAGGCCGAAAACGTAATGGCGTGGATGGGGGGAAGTGGGTGAGGGGTTCTCCCAAATTTCACTTTACGACGCTCCTATTCATCCGATTTGCATGATTGACATGGTGTTGGAAGCACGTCGTCATCGCGCTAGAAGACCACATTTTTTAATTTCATCTGGGAACTATGAGAGAAATTAAATATTTTTTTTTTGAAAATATTTTGTAGCATTCTTCGTAGCATAAATTCAATTTGAGAAAGGCGTCCAATGTCGTTTACAGATCGAAAATTGGACCATATGTTCAAACGTTATCGATCCAGTAAATTTCCAGTAATAGTGCTGCGATCTATTGAAGTTTCCTACAAGTATTTTTCGGTACACTTAGCCTTAAAGTTTTATTTTCCTCCGCTTCGTTTGAGGTGGTACCAATATATAAAAAAGTGGTAATGAATTAACTTAATATTACAAATAGCATAACTTGTACAGCGTAACTCCTAGACTGAGACCCTAATACAGTATCAGTAATTTATTTATGTGTATGATGTACTATGACTAACCAATAAACAAGTTTAAATGTGAATGCAGATGGAAAAAAAGCGTTTCGGCCACTAATTGATATTATTCGCCAAGCGAATTCACATAGTTTTGACAACGCTGCGCTGGCAACAGTGCATTGCTCGCTTTTGTATAATTTGCAGCGAATACTGTATCAGTCATATGTATTCCTGTTTTCTGCATTTAGCAAAGTAAGAAATGACTACTGCTCCTGACTATCGAAATGAATGCAGATATGCATCATAGATATGCATCACGCTTTGTGTGAATTGATTGAATTGGTCGTTTTAAGCAATATCTGAGGTGTTAATAGCGCAGAAAATGCAATATTTCAATAATACGCATCCGTTTCTGATAACGCGACAATGTATGTGTTGTTGTAGTACCACTAGTTATACTTTTCATTAACTTTAAGCTGAAATTACGCGAAAACTACTTGTTTTTTCACGACAGTTGTTCAAGGCCATTTCTAAGTGTCTGCATTTTTTATAACATATTTTGTTTCAGAAGAAGATCTCTATCTTCATATTTCTACTTGTGCAATGATATTTGCTGCAGTTTTCAAAATTAAAGAGAGTTTGTCGGAAATGTGACTAGCACCAATTTCTTACAGTTCCAGAATACTAAGTAGGAGACAATTTAAAGAAAAACATTCGAGCCACTTGAGAGAAAAAATGTCTAAAAATGACCAATACAAATAAATTTTCGTTTACTGTGGAGCAAAAACCAAGATTTCGGCAACGTCCAAACTCCTTTTTGAAGCTTTTATTTATCTTTTCTTCTGAGGAAAGTCGAAGGGGGAGAGCACTCTGGATGACAAGAAAGCACGCACAGATAATATTTCTAGCCATAAATATTACTACGATTTAATTACTTTTTAATAATATAACTCCAATTTAGAGGGGAACTAACAAAAAATTCAAAACATCGATTTTTAACCGAAATCAATGAGTTTCAACTGAATTCAATGCATTCCTAAATCGATATTTCGAATTTTTTAAGGTAGATCCCTCTCACGTAAAATACACAAAACAGAACGAAGAATGTAAAGGGACCGTTCTACCTCCGCGCCGGCGTCGATAAGCTTCCGCACGTCGTCAGGGCGGCCCTCGTGCGCCACCATCAGCAGATGGCGGCCCAGCGCGTCAGCGTAATCGTCAGCGTTGCCAGGCGCACTCAGCGCCCTCGACCCTCCGCCCGCGCTCCACGACGCGGACCGCCCCACGCGCGCCCCCGCCGCGCTGCGCCACCCCACAAACATCAGCTGCAACCAACACTCCCACTGGGGGCCCTGAGCCACTAGCAAGTTAAGAGGTAGCCGTAACAAATGGCTGCGGCCAACACTCCTACTTCGCACCATGAGCCACAAGCAAGTAAGTGGCTAGAGCACCAGCCGTAACAAATAGCTGCAACCAACGCTCCTTCTGGGCACCATGAGTCACTAGTAAGTAAAGAGGTAGAGCACCTGCCGTAACAAATAGCTGCAACTAACACTCCCACTGGGCGCCCTGAGCCTCAATCGTCAATCTGGTTCTAGTTGAAGCTTTGATATTTTGAAAACATTTGGGGGGTACCTTTACATGAACCATCCGGACATTTTCAAAATTTTCTCAAAAATGGCTCCAAATTTTTTCCTTAAATTTCTTGTAAGAATAGAGTAAAATACGCTTATAAAGGTGGCATAGGTCCGATTTTCACGGTTAACACTGAAGTTTCGAAAATTGCAAAAGTTTGAAATTTTGCGGCGTCTTCCTACAAATTAAAAATTGCAGATAGAGATTTTTCCTTCAAGCGAAAATTTGTTGTCCATAAATAGTTGTATCATAAAGGTCATGTACATTTTAAAAGAAAAACTTTACTTGAAAGAAAATTCTACATCTTCAATTTTGAAGTTCTAGGAACGCCTAAAGAAATTTAAACTTTTAAAAATTTCGAAAATTCAGATTAACCGTGAATATCAGACATACGCCACCTAAATAAGTATATTTTACTCAATTCTTACAAGAAATTTCAAAAAAAAGTTTGGAGTCGTTTATGAGAAAATTTAAAAATATCCGAGAGGTTTTACGTAAAGTACCCCGAAATTTTAAAGAATGTTTTTCAAAATTTCAAATTTTTTACTCGAACGAGATAGAGGTTTCTTCAGTGTGGAAAAATTCTAAGTATTGGTAGGTGTTAGTATAATAGGTGCTAGTGGTGTTCAGAGACGGACGGACAAATGGGCGCATGGACGTTTCGAAAAAAAAAAAACCACTTTTTCCTCATCAAAGGATCCCAAAACGTGTATATTCGTTGAAATATCGAAATCTATTTTTTGCTACATTTCTTAACTTTCTCTTTACTACGTATATTACACCGTGTAAACGTCGTATGTATACGAGAAGTTAAAAAAATAATTTGCTGCAGAATCACGTAAAATTCAAGGTTTACAAGAAATGAATACATGTTTCGATCTGTTCTACTCTCTCATTTTCTTCCGGAAGAACTACATTGCAATATATTCAACCGTTCTAAAATAGAAGGAGGTGCTAAAGTTACGTGAATCACTCTGTATACGTGGGCGAAAAAACGAATATTCTAACGAATGTTTCTTAGCAATCCGTATTTACTATGTGTTTCTGTTTCTGCCAATAGTGGGAGTATTAACATTCGCACACCAATGCCATTCCGATACCCGAAAAACAATGGGGGGGGGGCAACGGCGAACACTAGAACAAATTGCAATATAATTGAAGAACAATCTCGTGTATTTAAGACCCAATCCTACATGAATTACAATCGCTTTCTTGATAATTTTGTTAAATATTCTTTTAGTTTTTGAACAATGACAATCACATGAATATTTGGAAAACTCTCTGTTCTTATGGTTCTTTCCACGGAGCCAACAGATAACGTTTTTGAAGAACTTCTACAACTTTCAGTATGTTGCTCTGAATGCACAACTGTTATTTATACCTACAGATAATGATTGATACGTGCTGTGTTTATGATTAAGTCTGGCTATAAGAGAGCATCGCAGTTTTCTTGAAGCGATTACGCTTGGCGAAGATTTCGAATAAACTTCCGAAAAGCTTTGAAAGATGAAACAATCACTTCGGGTAGATAAAGATATGTAAAAGTTCTAAACATTCATACAACTCCTTTCCTAAACAAAGATGGGTGATAATATCGCTGGGGTTCATTGTTGACGATTCCCGCTCCCGCATTGATTTGCGACCTTAATGAGGCATGTTAGAACAAGCAAAGCTATTTATTTAAGCACATTTTAAATGCACTACACATTATAATTTCATTCACATCTTGGTAAACATGACTACGTGTTTAGTACAATCATTGCAAAGATACATTTTACATAGATATTAAAGTAAAAAGTATAATGTTATTACTTTTGATTTTTTAGCAATTCTTTGAAATAGATTTGATTGCATCCATTGTTGGCATCCATTTCAACATGTAGGCTGAGTCGGCTACATTTTCCTTATTAAAATTTTATCAGTGGCCACGTTCTCTGCACAGGTGGATAGACGGGAGAACTTTTCGCCACCCACCTTATAGAAATGTGTGGTCGCAAATTTACGGTGTAAAATTGTAAATCATAATGTTTAATTTTATATTCTATTTCAGCTTCTCTGTGAATGAATTTTAGTGTCGAAACTTGGGAAAACTTAAGACACAAATCTTTGCTGCTTTTCTAGAAGTCCTTGAAATACATTGTTAGCAACTGAATAACATTAAATTGCTTCTTTCTATTTACTGGAAAAACTATCCGCATGAAAGAAATCGGTGACCAGAAATCACTAGCTTTCATAGCTTTCTCTATCTGGGAATGAACATAGTCTACTTCCTAAATACACGAGTGACCAGCAGTAGAGTCTTTCATAACTTTGTCATCGATTTGTGGGTGTCGTCTGAGCAAGTTCTTCTTGGTCAGACACATCATCTGATTTTTGTTTTGGGGTACACAGCTCTCGCTCAACATTATATGCATTAACATAGGTGAGTTTGAATTATTTGTTTTTCAAAATTTAGGTAACGGCATTTGCACTGTCATTTTCAGACCAGCCTGTGTAGATTTCTGTCCAAATTGCGTAACAAACATGTTTGGTTGGGAAAACATGAACTGGGTCTAGTATTCCGATGCTATATTTGTTGCTTTTAGCACATTTTAAGGATCTATTTGAGAAAATTTACGATGTATTTTCTCTGAGAAATTATTAGAAAGGAATTTATTGAGACATGAATTTCAGTATATATTGCATATTTTAAGGACGATTTAATTAACACAACAAGAAAACAGAATATCACTTAATTGAATTCAATCCCAATCAAGAAGTTATATTTATATTCCTGATTTCTTGTAGCATTTATTGCATTTTCCCCTTTCATTATTGCATTAATTATCGTAATTACTTCTTGCAGCATTTATTGCATTTCTCCTGAAAGACAAGTAATATTAGATCTTTGCAATGGCTGTAGTAACAAATTTTGAGTCAAGTTCTTTGCGTAGGTACTCTCGTCGATGCTAAACAAATTGCTCGCCGTTTCCTAAATAAAATACTCTCCCATTTGTTGAAGCAATATTTGGAAGATGAGAGAAAATCACTATCGGCAGTATTTCCTCATGTTTGTATACCTGTAAAAAATACGAGTCCTCCAAAATGTTATGATATTGTTCTAAATCCTCTTGCCTACTTCATGGTACACATCTAAATGCAACAAGAAATAAAATGAATTTTCTTCGTAATATTAATTTCGAACATCATATTTTAAAAGAAATTCTCGTATCTTTCCTACGTCATCTGTCCTTTACAGATCAAAACGTTTATTTGTTAACAGTTTAGTAAGGGGAGTACAATGTTATTCTAACGCATACAAATACAGGAAGCACGCGCGAATGCTGAAGCGCGAGTGAAGCACACGGCTGTAAGTCTTTCTAAGAATTGCATGTGTCAGCAAGGAAAGAGGAGCTATGTGACCTATCGCCCTCCAACTTATCTTTTGGTAACCTTTCTTCCGGATGCAAAATCGTTCATCACAGGATGTCTGTAAAAACATACATTGCACGAAACAAGACAATTGTGAAAACTTACACCCACAACTCAGCGAGATATTGAGTTCTTAAAACGGATTGAGTCTACGAGATGGATGCGCGCCTAACGAAGGGTCAACAACACATTTATTAACCGAATAGAAGTAAAATTTTAATAATCCGGGTAGTAAGTAGGAAGTAAACGCAACCAGTATTATAAAATTATATCAACATATGAAGCGGAGTGCAAGTAGTTGATGTCGCGTAACTTATAAAATAAATTCGTCGTTAGTAAGACATTCATTCCTACATCGTAATGAATTCCCACATGCTCAATTTTGGCGAAATATCATAAATTCTGGCTGGTTGCTTATTATACCCAATTAAGAATAAATAGTTCGATATTTATAAAAATGTTAACCTTCTAACAGCATTATGTTTTGCATAAACACGTCTCCTTTGTGTCTCGTCTCTTTCAATACTGTTTGCCGCACTAGGATCTCATTCAGAACTACAATGCTCAAATACAGCGTCTTCAATTTCACTTTCACTCAACATTGCAATTAAATCTGCTTCTCAATCAATCTTATAACACCTGGACACTTTGTGCGGGAATCGTGCAAGCAGGAAAATCAAAGAGGTAGTGCCCACATATATGTAAACATTGATTTGCGCGGTGAAGGAGATAGAACATTTTTTCACGAACATTTGTTTACACGTACATACGTTTTGCAGATAGTTCCTTTTTACTTTAACTGGATCTCAGAAACTAAGCTTCGTGTACTGATGTAACTTGTATGTAATGTCATGTAAATCTCATCGCTATCATTTCAAACATAAGAAAATTTCATTTTTGGAAAATTGTTAAATAGAACCTTTTTACTTGAAGGCCAGGATCTGTTACGTCACGGCTGGTCTATGCGGCGCTCGGCCTGTGACGTCGTCTGCTTGTCATTACAAACTGTGTCTAGCATATTGTATGGTATTTAGTTTTTCCCCTTTTATTTTTATCAGATTATGGACTAGAGGAACTGTATTTAGTCTTCTGCCATAGTCACCTACAATTTAAATATTTTCCTTCCTTTTCCTCTGATTCAACTAATTTTAATTAAAACAATTAAGGTATCAATTAATTCTCTTATCAGAGATGCAGTTGATTCATTCTTTGTCATTTGTAATCTTCAAATAATTTCTTTTATGCGTCTTAAACTTTACCATGGGCTTACTGATTTCCCTGCTAATGGCAACATATCCTGTAATCATTCAATTTCAGAGAAAGGGGTTGGATGTAAATCCAAAAACATATCTAGTTCTTCGAACGTGAGTTATTTAAGGGAATATGTCACGTTGCTACAATCATAGGTGTCAAACCTACAGTCCACAGCTGATACGCAGTGCCCTTACAAGACTCGTGCAGCTTTTCCTGCTGTGCATCTCACCTCCTCGTGTAACCTTGCGACGGCGGGCGGGCGGCGCGGCAGGCGGCGGGAGTGCCGGCGGCGGCGGCGGCGGCGGCGGCGCAGCGCGGGTGCGACGACGACTGCGGCGCCCGCGCCCCTGCACCTGCAGCAACTGCACACGCCTAGGATGGCTCAAATAGACCTTCCGTCTTCCACTATCAAATAGGCATCTGTGCCCAACACAAATGTCAAAATTTTACATGTTGAAAACAAAGAACAAAATTAAATATATTATTCAATCTATAGATTCTAAAATTATTAAAAAAATCATTCTACCTGCTGCCTTAATGATCAATCCAATGAAAAACAGTCCTTTATTCCATATCCACAAACTCATTCGGTACTCCTCCCTGGAACGCACAGAGCACAAAATATCATCGCCAACGGGTGAGTGTATAACACCAATTTTTTGTGTCACTTTACTTGAATGTGTATAGTTTTTTGTTCCAGAATTAAAAACGACCGTTCAAAGAAATAGTTTATAAAAGGACATCTTGCGGCACAGATTACGACGTATTTGCCGTTTATGGCACGATAATTGTGTCATCACACATTCAGCCAATCGCAGCGAGAGAATCATTGTATATATACACATATGTATATATATATATATATATATATATATATATATATATATATATATATATATACAGAGAACGAGAGCGAGAGAGCGAGTGTGTGTGTGTGTGTGTGTGTGAGAGAGTGAGAAAGAGAGAGAGAGAGAGAGAGAGAGTTTTCCTTTATTTAGGTGTCCCACTAATTACGGGCCAAGCCCATAATTTCTAAACGGTTTACGATATTGAAGTGGTATCAATGCGAATGCGAAATTATGGGCCAATTATATATATATATATATATATATATATATATATATATATATATATATTTGTCAAAAGTCAAAAAGTCTTTATTTTGTCAATAACATAGAACTTACAATATTACATTTAAACATGATGGGGAAAATAATCTTTCTAGGGGGATCCTCTAGAAAAAAAAAACTGTGTGGGATCTCCATCACCTTTGTATGCAAAAACAAAATTGTCAGCAGCGAGAGGCAGCTCGCTCACTCGAATTAACATGCACGAATAACAAAACAAAGTTTTTAAACATAATACTTCTGTGCATTAACAATAGAACAAAAAACATTCAGATCTAAATATATACCATAATTCTAACAAACTTGATATCAGAAAAAAAATGTTACTTTTCAAGGGTAATCAAATAACATTTTTAGATTATACAAGATTTTTTAAGAACAAAACAAATCGAACAATGTATTTCACTTAACTATCACAAGAAAATCGTCTTGCGAAAAAAGCCATATTCTTATTTTTTTCAAAAAGTGACCGAGTGTAGTAAAAACACCTATTTCATTGCTCACAATATTAAACATTATTGGTGCTATACTACAATAAAATATTTAATGGGCTGTTAAATTTGATTTTGGAACATAAGAGGTTTCATATGTTCTCAAGTTGTATGTTTTTTCATGTGGTATTGAAAATACTGAGCTTCTGATGAAAAACACTTTTAAGACTTTAAAAATATATGTGTCTTAAGGGAAGAATTTTGAGATCAAAAAAATTGTTCGTGTGTGTTCATACTTTGCTTTAAATGATATTGTTCTCATAAAACATTTTTGAAAGGTTATAATGGAGAAATTATTGATCGGTACGCCCTGCCCAACCTGAAATTCCATATTAGAGCCTACAACCAACAAGCGCATGATAAACTCTAATTAATACTTTCCTAGGACATAGTTGACGGAGTAAATAAAATTGTATTAGACTGTTCTAGAGCTGTTTCTTTAATTTTTTAACATGATCCCTGCATGACTATTGACTATCAATAACTAATCCTAAGTACTTAATATTAAAAAATTGATCTAATTTGAGACAATCACAATAATTGTTCTTAGCTTTTATACATCTAATTTCATGAAATTTTAAGGAAATTTTAAAATTCTCTTCACTCCTTAAACCAAATATCATATACTTAGTTTTATCACTTAGGGTCATAAAATGCTTATCAAACCACAATCTAAGACATGATAAAACTATAGTCATTTCATTATATAGCGTGTTAATATCTCTATTTTTATAAATAAAGGCTGTATCATCAACAAAGGCAACTAAACGACTATTGAAACGGCTATTATAAAAGTCATTTATGTAAATCAAAAAAAGAATTGTCCCTAATACTGATCCTTGCGGCACTCCACATGTAATTGAGCCAAACTCACTTTCACAATTACCAATTCTGTTTGTTCTCTTTCAGAAAGATAGCTGACAAACTATTTAAGAGGTAGACCTCTCACACCGGCTAACCATAATTTATCAATCAAAATTCCATGGTCGATCGTGTCGAACACATTGGTAATGTCTAGGGAACGGATTTTCATGTGATTACATGCTTTTAGACGAACAAGATACTAGCATTCAATTATATTTTTTAGAGTTTACGAGACATTCTGAATGAATTAGAACTACTTTTATTTTACATATTTTTACATATTTTGGTTTAATCACATATATTTACATATTTTAACAATTAAGACATATTTCGCTACATTTTAATATATTTATATATCGAAACAGAACGTTTCATATGTGGGTTTGCAATATATGTTGCGGGATTATCTTTCTTATAAATCAAATATAATGCTGCTACAGTTCTATGACCACCATATCTTTGCCTTGAATTGTCAAACTTACCTCTCCATCCTGCTTACTGCTCACTCGGAGTAAAGGATGGTGAATTTTTGTGAGCAACTAATTTCAACTACGTTCTAGGTTATGTTTCAATCAGCACATTCGTTACTCCATCGAAAACTAACAAATATGTTTTGCAGTAAATTGTCTTATCGCGTTGTTCGATTTGGAACTCCCTCCTCTGGGATCCATCACTCGTTATACGGTTCTACCATTCACTTGTACACCGGCTTTTCGTTAATATTGTAATATATACTATAAACGTATTTTATATCCTTCAATTTTGTAACTATTCAATTCATATTTACTTATCCATATTTACGTTAATACAATAACATCAGGAAACAATTTAATTTACTCCAAATTACTGACAAATACATTAACATTTTGCCGTTAACTTTTAATATTTTTATTTAGAACGAGAAAATAATCAATTTCTTCCATTGTTGTTAAGTTAGGTAAATGATAATGAAAACTCGGCCGCTCGATCATTATCAGCATTTGTTCTCTGACAACAGTGACCAGGCGCCAATATGCACGTACTACAATCTATTGATGATAAGATTGTGAGGATTCAAAGAACGTACTTACAATGACAAATTTGAACCTTATGCGATGACCAATGATATACGCTTAATTTTTTAAACTTGAGACATAAACAGTTTACCAAATTATTCGTAATAGTAATTTTGTTACAAATTATCCACTTCCACCATTGATGTTTCTACTTTTACTGGTTTGCCGTCTGCTTTTCTCATCAGAATCTTTTCTCCACTTATCCCCAGGTATGTGTAGTTCTTTTCTTTTTTTCTTGTCCCTGCGTTGAGATTCTGCGTTGAGATATCGGTGTCTGCCCGGGCAGAGACTTTCATTAATGTAGATGGGTGCCACAGGAATGCTAGAAATGCCTACATGGAGTGGTGATAAATTTCGTTTGACGCGTGTTCTTTGCAGAATTGCCTCGGCATCCAGTGTGCGAACCATTTTTAAAATCATTCCTGTAGGCTTCCCACTTCGCACCCGAACGTTTAGTCCATGACATGCACTTATGTTTTCTTCAATTGGTAAGTCAAGTGCCGTCCCAACTGCTTTCATCACTTCTAGGACATTTTCGACTTTTCTCAACTGGAATACAATGAATTTCTATAGTATCCCTCCGAGAGTATTGTTCAATGTCATCCAGTCGATTCTCCATCACAAGTACATTGCTTTTTAGTTCCGCATTCTCATTGGACAACTTATTTACGAGATCAAGCAGAGCTTCTATCTCCTCACTGTTTGGTTAGTAAATTTTTAGTCTCTTTTAATTCCTCAAAGGCGTAATTAATTGACTTGCACAGATTTTCCTCGATGGCCTTAAGGTCATTTCTCAAATCCAACACAAGTTTACATACTTTGTCATATGTAACAACAGGTCCAAGCCTAGATTCAATAGCCATGCTTTTCCGACGTTCTTTTTGTACAAGGCTCACATCTCCATTTGGAGATAACTCTCATTATCTTGATAATATTGAATGTCCTCGGTAGTAAGGTTTACCATGGAACTACAGTTTACAGTCACAACATTTAATCTTGACAACCGGTCCACTTTATTAGCCCTTGGTAGGGATTTCGAACACTTGCCACAGTCTCCCATGTTAGTAAAATAATAAGTCACTAAGTAGCACAGTATTAGTAGCACATAAAGCACAGGTATCTTACGATAACGACACAAACTTCCAGTATTGCACAGATAACAGAGGATATTGTAGCGTCGTGTCGAGCTAAAACGGCGGCAAGCACGTGGCGGGCAGTGTGCAACGCCGGATGCGTGGACAAAGGCAGAAGCTATGACGCACCGGGATTTCCGTACAAGCGGGAACGCGTCGAAGGGCGGCGGCGGGCAGCGCCGCAGGGCTATTTAAAGACCATGAGAACAATGCCTCGGTCTTCTTGTGAGTCCATCAGCGTAGGCGGTAGGTTGTACGTGAGCGCCGTATGACGCCACAATATGAAATTCCAACAACAGAAGCGAGCTCCGTAAGGCACGTCCAACGCTGCTGGTGCCGTCTTATGACTGCCTCATTCAAACCCTACGTATGGTTCATACGGTAGTGTTGAACACAGACGGACACACGTTTTGAAAAAATCACTTTCTCATTATCAAGGTCCCACAATTTCTGAAATCTGACTACAAAACGAGTTAGAGGGAGTAATTCACTACATTTTAGAAGAGGTTTTATCTACTTTTTCAGTAAGAGAGCCCTAGAATACGAGTTTTTTTCTGTTTGTTTTTTAACCGGGTGCGGTAGCTCAGTCTCTGATGTCACTGCAGCGCCTCTGAACGGAAGGTCCTAGGTTCGACAACGTTGAATAAGAATATTTTGTATTGACAAGGGTGTATTGTATTGTTATCAATTACTAGGAGGCATATAGAACACGTGACGGGTGATAATAGGGTCTTGAAGAAAAAGATATATTACAGGCTTAATATTGAAACGGAGAAATAGGGAAGAGGGTGGGTGAGAGATGACTCTTGATCTGAGCTAACTCGTCTCCTGGCCTGAGCCAACTCGGTCGCCCTGAAAAAATTCAGTCACCTTGAGCGCAGTCGCCGCGAGCCATCTCTATTGTCCTGAATGATGTCGGTTTTCTTAAGCAAACTCGTTTGCTCTGAGCTAACTTCATCACACTGAGTCAATATGGTCAGCTTGAGCGGACTCACCCTGAGAAAACTCGGTTAATCCAACTCGGTCGCTGAGCCAACTTGTTTGTCCCTAGTCATGTACGTGGGCCTGTCAAGCTACCTCGTTTGTCCCTAGTCATGTACGTGGGGCTGAGCCCACTCAGCGGAGAGGCCGCACCTTGAGTGGAGGAGCGGCGGCGCGGCGGGGTGCGGCCGGCGCAGGTGGTGCGTGGCGGCGCGGGGCAGCAGCGCGCCTTGCGGGCGCACGGGGGCGTCTCGGACGGGGAGGCGGCGGCGGCGGCGGCGGCGGGGCAGGGGCGGAGGCGCGCCCCGCCCCCTGACGCCACAGACGGCGCCAGCGACGGCCCGCTGCAACAGACACCCTCGCGGTACCACCGCTCGCCAATTCTGCAGGGCACAACCCAGGAAGCAAAAGCTGCGGCAGCTGCAGACGCTCATATTTTTTGACATTGTTTCTAACGGCTACGTAAAATTATAGTGGCACCCCTACAAAAGTGATTTATGAATGATTATTTTCACCTTGGAATTCGAACTCTGTGTCTTAGTTGTAGCATTCTATTTACGTTACCTCTACATCACCAAACTATTAAGCAAACTCATTCTTCGCGAATCTTCATAAACACAGTTGAACATTTGTAAGTACAATTTAGTAAAACTGAGATTTTTATTTGAGTTTTTCAAATCTAATTCTAAAGATGAGCTTCCATTAATTTAAAAAAATCTATCTAAAATATTGTAGGTGTAGGAAAACACCGACAATATTCTAACTTTTGAAATTTTCGGAAATACAGAGTGTTTAACGAACACGTCTATTGCAGTTTTTAGGTATGCCTATGCCTTTTTTGAAGGTGTACTTTGTTCTATTCCAAAAATAATTGAACACAAAATTAGGAGCAGGTTTTGATAAAAAAATATTATTATTTACCGTTTATTTACCGGTGCCTCCAACTATCGTTTTTGTTTATACAATCGACCCGGCTACCACTTACACTGAAGGAACAATTTTAATACTCAGTATGCTAATTCTCAATAGTGTATTGTCGTTTGCCCAGTGACTATTTTCGTTTGCCCAGGCACAGAAATGCAAATAAAGGAAGAAGCGTTTATTAATCGGGGCTCTGGCTTACGCTTCTGTTCATATAAACGGCCTGGCTACCACTTACGCTGAAGGAACAATAATAATATTCAGTATACTATTTCGTAATAGTGTATTTTCGTTTGCCCAGTGACAATTTTCGTTTGCCCAGGCTCAGAAATGCAAATAAAGGCAGAAGCGTTTATTTACCGGTGCCTCCGACTAACGTTTTTGTTTATATAATCGACCCGGCTACCACTTACACTGAAGGAACAAGTGACAACTGAAAAAGCAATTTTGAGTAACCACTACCAGGAAGCAAAATAAATTTGAATTAACAAATTATGGGATTAGTAACATCAGTTGTTTAAGTTGGTTGCGTAGGAAACCTCGAATAACACAGTAATAGATTAATGTGACTATAATTTCATTAAGGTTCTAGTTTAGGGTACTGAAAAGCGCACGATTTTTGGTTGCATCACACCGTCATTGCGATATGATCGTTATTGTGTGAAGTCGGGTAATACGTTGAGAAAAGTCGAAAAAAAATCATAAACTATATTTTCAGGAGAAAGGCCCAGAATTTATTTATAGACAGACAGTTTATAATATAACATTTATTGACCAATAACGAAACCATTTTTGGTTCCTTATTCAAGGTATACTAAAATATGTACATTTGAAATTATAAAAATTGTGTATAATTATAACATGGGAAGGTAAACGATGAAAATTTGGTAAACCATTGCTAACAAATATAATTATAAAATGTACAGGTGATGGCTTACCTCATGTGAATTATAATTAAATTAGTTCATTAGTACAAAATATTTGATTCATAAACCCATAGGCCATATCAATAGGATAAATAATTAATTTAAATGTAAAGTTGGTTAAATTTCAATTCAATTGCTGAACAATGTCAGTCTAGGTAAATAATAGTCCGCGTTGCTAATGTGACTGAGTATCAGGTGAGGAAATGTTATGTCAAAAACGCGGCAAGGCTAGAAGAAAGTAGAGGGTAAAGTTTAGTAAGGAAAAGGTCGCAAGGGGGGGTTGCAATAAAGAGTGTTGATCTAAAGTGGAGATTTATAAACTTGGCAAACTAATTTTGCATTTAGATGTTTATTTTCATTAATAAGTTATTATAGATATTCAATATTTGGTCGCTCTCAACCACAGTATTCATAGAATTATTTAGTTTATTTTCTGAAGTAAGTCTCGGGAAATATTTACATTCATTATCTAAAATGTCAACATTTTTGAAATCTATTTCATGATTTTTTATTTTAAATTTTTATCATTTAACTTACTTATATAAATTTATACACAATTTTTTATAATTTATAATGTACATATTTCAGTATACCTTCAAGGAGAAGAAACCTAAAAAGGTTTCGAATCGTTTGACCATAATTGTCACAATACAAACTGACTGTTCATAAATAAATCCTGGACCATTCTTCCAATAATATAGTTAACAGACAGCCTAGGATAAAACCTAAAATCAAATGTACTTCTATATCAGAGGAGGACGGCACGTGCCTCACAACCTTTACATCCGCCACCGAGATCTACTGCCCGCAACATATGTTTGGCGATCAGGGTAGAAAAAGGGGAGCAAACTCTATCGACGCGATGATTTGTGCATCCTTATTTGTTGTTCTCCCAGCTGTCTGTACCCGTGGTAAGACAGCCATTTATAGTTACATCAGAAACTGCTCAAAATTGATTAAAGAACTAATATTTAAACTGTTTTGATTTAACGAACGTTATGATTACAAATGATTTACTGTATCCTTTATTAGCAGTATTTTGAGAGCTACAGAAAATTAATATTAATAATTATAACTCTTCAAATCCATTGTAAAATAATGTTGTGTCTCTTTGTGCGTGGGCGAGTATATGATAATGATATTAATTTTTTACTGTGTTTCGTAAATTTCTTTCTCAAGCCAGTTCACCGACATAGAATTTCCCCAAAGACTTTTAAAACACAATTAAATTACATGAGATATTCAAATGTACCTAAAAAGTAACTTATGGAGACATACTGTAACTATAAAAATTTACCCGCTTATTTAAAAGCTTATGCTTTTTCAATTATTAATAATATACAATATATGCATGCAGTTCCAATACAATTCAGACAGTATCTGGATTATTTCTATGGATGTTTTACATACTTTCCCCCTTCATACAGTAATGCAATGACACTATTATAGTATATACTATATAATAGGAAAATGCATGCTGATCTGAGCGAGTCTTCCGACCGCCGGCGACGCTCCCGCGTAGGAGAGCTTGGGTCACGTTCCAGGTAGTGTCATAAAAGAGCCGCCCGCGTCCGAATAGAAAGGAAGTATGGAAACAATTGCGCCTCGTCCAGATGTTGCCACAGGCCACACAGATTGGCGAATAACAGATCATAAATATTTGTGTGCCGACAGGGTCCTCCTTCCACCAGCCGCACTCAGGCGTGTGAACGCGTCACTACTTGCGTCGGATGAGTGCGTTTGAAGTGAATAATGGAATATGCAACCCACGCGAGTTGCAAATTTCGTCAAGGCTCTCGAGGAACAAGGAGAAATCCGTCTGTCCTCCCCCTCTGCGCCGTGGACATCGTCTGAGAATTAAGTCCGTTCTACTTATAACTTCAGTAGAATGTCGATAATCCAAAATAATAACAATCGAGGTGTGTCAAGTTAGCACAACCACCACAACACAGCCACATGAAACCATTTGAAGTATTTAGTACTCATATACTACTGATTTATTCCCCCAAAATGAAATTGATTGTTACCGTTTATTAACTAAATATTGTTATGGCGACTTGAGGGTTGTGCTACCATGTTAGTCATTCCAGTACGTAAAAACTAGAATGTAGAAACGGGCATAATCGAATAAAACCTATTGGAAAATTATTCATTTATTACTCCAAAGTTATATTTGTCTTTGTTACCGTTTAATAAATAAATATTATGCCGGCAAGAGCGTCATGTTGCCATGACAGTCATTAGTGTGCGAAAATTAGAAAGTAAAACTTTTTCAAAATTGGTATTCCTCAGCTGATCTGACCGAAATCAAGAATCTTGGAATTTGAAACGAATATTTTGATTTTTTGTGATACATTTCAGGAAGACTTAACATTTTCAAACATTACTAAAACTGCCTCCAAATGTTTGCATTTTCCCCTCGAGTAAAGTAAAGAACGGTTAAAAATTCAGAAGTTAAATTTTTTGGTCGCCTTCCTACAACTACGAATTTCAATTATACATATTTGTTTATTGAAATCTTGTTTCCAAAGACAGATCATTGAGAAAGGCCTTGTATAATTTTTTTGAAAAATGAATAGTTTTCGCGTAATTTTTGCTTAAAATAATGCCAATTAAAATAAATATTTTCTCGGCCCGAAATATTTTTTAAAATTTTTTCTTCAACAGAGCTTAACGTTTATAAAAATAACGCAGGTATCATTTTCGTTGGACACACTGAATTTTCGAAAATTGCAAGTTACAAATAATGCGATAAATTATGTGCACTACGAGATTTATTAATGATCACTAAACATAATTTTCATACATGTAATTATCGTTTCCTAGTTACCATTCCTTATTCTGAATCAATATTAAGCTCGCAGAAACTGAAGAAACTAACTAGTCGCTAGACTGTCACCCCTGAGGGCTGGGTTCGATTCTCGTCGATCTCATGCGAAATTTGTTGCAACAAAATGAGTTTGGTTGCTTCACAAGGTCTAACCCCTGTGAAGTGTCCTAAACCCTACCCGTATCCTATTTCCTTCCAAATTCTGGTCGCTGGGTAGTGACGCAGGAGGGCGTGGTAGGAGCGTGCGCGAACATGCTACCTGGCGGTCTTCTTGACCACTGCGACGAGGTTGCGATTACACGTAAAATAAAATGTTAACGGAGAATTACTGCACAAATGTAAGCACTCATATCAACACTCGTTTAAGGGCTAAGACTCGCGTTGCGTCAATATAGACGTAACAAATTAAAAAAAAAACACTTGCTTAGACTGCTCAAAATCGCAGATACGCAACACTACAACTATTCCACTTTATATATATATATATATATATATATATATATATATATATATATATATATATATATATATATATTGTAACGGTACGTCCTCCGAAATAATAATATAATAAAATAAATTACTGGTCGTAGCATGCCGACCGCCGCCCCACCCGCTTAGGTGCGTGGCCGCGCCGCTCAAAAGGTTTTATGACCGTCCCTGGGTGCCGCGGGCTCAATAGCCTCTCCACACTAAGCGACAATTATCGAGGCCAAGCCCTACCACCGGTCTCTGCCAACCCCTCGTCATCACCCCCTCAGCCGAACTCGGAGACATATTTATGACCGTCAAAAGCATTGTGCTACCGAGACGCACCGGCGCGTGCCGCGTCGAGTCCCGCGCTCGCTGGGTATGCCTTTGGAGTCCGATCCACAGACGTGCTGCTTAAAAGAGCATCAAAATTCGTTTTGCTCAAGTGTTCACCCGGGAGAGAGACACCAGGCAGGGCAATAAAGCAATAACGTCAATCAAAGAACGGCCTGGGCTAACCGTCGCCGGCACCCGAAAAGAAAGGAGTAAAACGCCGTGACCGAGGCGCGAAGGCGGGGAAACATGTGTCACCGTCTTCGGACGTGTCGCGCCAATATACCACCCTTTCGTTATGCGCACGTGGTCACCTGTGGACTCGCGAGACCTACTTTCGAGCATACAATGCCGCACATTGTCGATGCGAGCTCGCGAGCCATTGGCTCCAGTGCCGCCTCTTTAGCGAAGGGCGAGCGAATCGAAGACAGGCCCCCGGTCCGTGGAGAGGGAAGAGGTGCCTTCGTTCGTGGTAGCGCGCCGCCCAAAACTGACTTGTATCGAGAGATCGGTAAGAGACACTGGTATCTAGAAATCGGTGAGAGACACTTGTATCTAGAAATGGGTGAGAGAGACTTGTGTCTAGAAATCGGTGGGAGACACTTGCTCTACCGCGCGCCGCATAAACTTAATTAGTCACGTGAGCTGAAATGATTACTCTCAAAACGTGCGCTAGTTGATTTGGCGCTTCATACGAGATTTTTGCTCTGCGCAATGTCACATCATCGGTGAAATTCATTAGACTCGCTACCGGAAGGAACTTCTTCTCCGGAGACCGCAAGCCGAGCGCGGAATCACCATTGTTTATGATCGGCAACGAGACGTTGTGACCTGGGTCGCGTGTCATGAAATGTGGACGACGCCAGCGCAGCCTTGGGTCCAGAGGGAGCGTGTTGTCGGTGGCTTCCGCCTGAGTACGCGCCACAGCCGCCCGACTCCAGCCCGGGAATGCATCACTCACCACTGCTGACATCACGCCTCAGAAGAGTACCAGATAAGTAGTTTTGTGCAGCCAGGTGACGCTCAGCCCTTGTTTCCCGCGTAAATGCGGACGAACTTTAGATATTCGGGACTGTAGCGGATGTGCCGGTAAACGGGCACGAGGGTAGCGGCCAAGTACTTGTGTTCAATTTTTGTATCAAATTTCATTTTAAAGTAAATAAGAGGCCGCCGATGTACAAAAAAAAAAAACATGTAAATTCATTTGTAAAAATCATTGTTATGCCAATCATCATCATCATCATCATCATAATCATATTTTAGAATAAGTAAATATTTTCTTGAAATGCCCATCTGTGTATTATTGAGCATGCAAACCCCCGACCCACCGCCGACGGGTTACATAAATGGCTTATCCAACGTGGGGCTTGAATGAGCTCAACTAAGATTCACGAACCCAAACTTCAAAATTTTATAAACGTTGCCGGTGGCGAATGAAAGGGGAATGCATGTTTGATAATTACTTATGGTCTGTGTATGATGTTTTCTCTTTCAGCTTGTGTGTAGTGTTTACTGTGTTTGCGTGTGTTGTATGTGGGTTTTTTATTAAGAAATTTATGCGTAAAGTAACTGTGAAAGAATTTAAAATGGAGGGTAAAGATGAAACTCAGGGGGAAGCCGACAGCTACGCGCAACCTCAGGCACCCACGGTCACAATAGCCGATCTCATGGCGATAATGCTTTCAAAATTCGATGAGCAATCCAAGCAGACAAATGCAAAATTTGATGAGCAATTCAAGCAGACAAATGCGAAATTCGATGAGCAATCCAAGCAGACAAATGCAAAATTTGATGAGCAATTCAAGCAGACAAATGCAAAATTTGATGAGCAATTCAAGCAGACAAATGCGAGATTCGATGAGCTCGCGAACCGTATCGAGGAGCAGGGGGCAAAATCCGCAGCTGAAATTCGGAGACTGGAAACTCGTTTCGATAAGCACGTCGCGGTATGTAACGAGTCAAACATGACTCTGGCACAACGCATTGATGCCATTGCTACAAAATTAGATGCGAACAGTGATGCGACAAACGCAAAACTAACAGAAATGCAAAATGATCTTGAGGGACAGATTGCGGAGCAAGGCGGCCGTTTCACTGAATTCGAAGGTACAATCACGGCTAGATTAAGGGGACAAGAGGGGAAAATGGATAGCATCCACGAGTCTGTAAAAACATCAATTTCGGAAATAGGAAGCAAGGGTGAAGCGGTCTGTAGGCGGTTATCAAAATTAGAGACAAAGGTGATTACCGATATGCAGAGTGTCAATAATGAAATATCAGAAATTAAAACGGGTGCAGCAAACGCCGATAATGAAAGGGAAAAGCAGATCAAACAAATGATCAGCGATTCGATGAGTGTCTTGCGCGAGGAAAGGCGGCAAGAGATCGCGGATGCTTGTGATCAATTACCACGACAAAGCAACGGGGAACGGGGCGCCGCGTCACTCCCATGGACACCGCCGTCCAACCTGAACTTTTCAGGGAACATCAACGAAAATCCATGTGAATTCATTCGCCGGGTCGAGGACTACATGGAGCTCACGAAAGCTATTCCGAATCAATTAAAAACAAAATTTGTACAGCAATTGTTGCGAGGGAGCGCTGCGAGCTGGCTCCTGGCCATACATCCATTTCCTCGTGATTTCAGCGATTTCAAGGCCCGATTCCTGGAGCGCTATTGGGGAGAGCAGGTCCGATATGATTACGAAAGGAGAGTGATGGAAGGTAGATGGGAGGAAAAATGGGGCATCTCATTATTAGATTACGCGATCGACAAGATTGCGGCGCTAAGGTTATGCGACCCGCAAATCTCAGATGCAAAACTGATTTGGATGATTACCTCACACTTCCCCTTTCAAATTCAAAACCTGTTGAATAGCGTAGACTCGCTCGATCTCGAGAAAATGCAGCTACTTCTCGCCAGGTATGATAGAACACGTATGTGTCAAGGGTCAGGGGGAGGTCGATCAAATAGGCAGGACGGAGGGGGAGGAAATCAAGGAAGCGGACAATGGCGGCGAGAGCATAACGATTTCCCGCCAAGAAACGGTGAAAGCCCGCCATCGCATCAGGCAGCGAACCGGGGCCCACCGCCGTCGGCGCCGCGTGATAGAGCACAGGAGGAACGTACGAACAATCGGGGAGGTCCCGGTTCGTCAAACTAATGTCGTTCGGTATCGTGGGGCGCCGGGACGCCGAACGAGTGCAGGTGCGGGAGCTACAGGTGCCTATAGGGGAAACGGCGAATGTGAACTTTGCCATCAACGAGGTAGAGGACGAGGGGCAGAACTTTCTCCGGGCGCGAAAATGCCCTATTATCACTTTTACATGTGAAAGGATCGAAGCGAGGGCCCTCATTGATTCAGGAAGCGAAGTTTCAGCCATTTCGGAGGAGTACTACTTGAAATTAAAGAACCATCGTATTACTCTACCCGAACTTTCCATTAATAAATGTTTTGTTGTCGGCGTGGGCAAGAAGAAAAGCAATCCCATCCCATTACTAGGCAGGTCCTATTAACGTTATCGTTTAGCACAGATCAATTTAATGCCACATGTCTCATTGTTAAGAATTTAGGATATGACGTTGTTTTAGGTGTCGATTTTTTAAGAGAATATAGCGGTAAAATAGATTTTGAAAGGGGAGAAATTACTCTGGATCCAGGAAGACTGATGATGTTTGAGGAAGGTGATGCCGACGTTCACGAGCCGAAAGAGGCTAGCATGTTTTCGATTACGCGGGAAGAAGCTCTCGGTCTAATTAACGAGAAAATGCAGGAAAATAGCAATCTCAAGCCGGAAGAGCACTACCGCCTGCAGGAATTGCTTCAAAATTATAAGGACGTTTTTATCAGGCCAACCGACCCCATCCCTGACTTTCAACTCCGAATCCAGGTCACAAATCCCGAATCATTTAAGTGTAGGAGTTACCCTATACCGCAGGCCCTTAAGGCGGACGTAGACCGCGTCATGTTGGAAATGATCAGAGACGGCATTATCGAAAGGAAACCGACCGCCTACATTAACCCCCTCGTGATCGTAAGAAAAAAAGATGGAGGCGTTCGAATCTGCCTCGACGCCAGGAAATTAAATGAGATCACTGTGCCCGATTATGATGCGCCGATTGCGATAGATGAAATGTTATGGAAGTTCCGGGAGACCAGCTTATTTTCGGCAGTAGATTTCACAGCCTCGTATTGGCAAATTGCAATACACCCAGATGATCAAAAGTATACGGGATTTATTTACGATGGTTTGAGCTACGTATGGAAAAGATGCCCGTTCGGACTTCGCAACTCAGGCGCGTATTTTATTCGATGCCTGGATACAAAATTACCGCCGTCAATTAAAATGTTCCTCACCCCATACGTGGATGATCTTGTAATTTCCTCCCAGGATTTCGACCAGCATCTAGAAAATTTGGAGGAGTTATTCAAAGGCTTGATCATCAACAATATGCATTTAAATTTAGAGAAATCCCAGTTCTGTAAGAGGGAAATTAAATTTCTGGGGTACATAATTGACGACAAAGGGACGAGAATCGATCCGGAGAAGGCACAGTCAATTGCAAGGATCAAGCCGCACCTCGCACTCGTCGAAGTTCCCAACAATTTGAATTATCTAGCATTAGGTTTGATTAATTTTAACGAAAATAAATTTTATTACTCACTTTATTGGTCTATTTGCATTTCTTAAGGGTTTATTAGTTGTTAAGGGCAATTTTATTTTTCTCATCTAATTATAGTTTATTGTCAAGGGTTAATTTCGTTGTCATTATTGGTTAAGTTAGATCAGGTCATTATAGCGGGCAATGTTTCTATTTTGTGGTTTTTGTGCTCACGGAGGCCGTTTCCGTTAGTTAGTTTTGCTCTAAGAAAATCCATCGCTGTGCTCAGAATTTTCTTGGTGGGAGGGGATTGCCAATGTAACGGTACGTCCTCCGAAATAATAATATAATAAAATACAATACTGGTCATATTATGCCGACCGCCGCCCCACCCGCTTAGGTGCGTGGCCGCGCCGTTCAAAAGGTTTTATGACCGTCCCTGGGTGCCGCGGGCTCAATAGCCTCTCCACACTAAACGACAATTATCGAGGCCAAGCCCTACCACCGGTCTCTGCCAACCCCTCGTCATCACCCCCTCAGCCGAACTCGGAGACATATTTATGACCGTCAAAAGCATTGTGCTACCGAGACGCACCGGCGCGTGCCGCGTCGAGTCCCGCGCTCGCTGGGTATGCCTTTTGAGTCCGATCCACAGACGTGCTGATTAAAAGAGCATCAAAATTCGTTTTGCTCAAGTGTTCACCCGGGAGAGAGGGCACCAGGCAGGGCAATAAAGCAATAACGTCAATCAAAGAACGGCCTGGGCTAACCGTCGCCGGCACCCGAAAAGAAAGGAGTAAAACGCCGTGACCGAGGCGCGAAGGCGGGGAAACATGTGTCACCGTCTTCGGACGTGCCGCGCCAATATACCACCCTTTCGTTATGCGCACGTGGTCACCTGTGGACTCGCGAGACCTACTTTCGAGCATACAATGCCGCACATTGTCGATGCGAGCTCGCGAGCCATTGGCTCAAGTGCCGCCTCTTTAGCGAAGGGCGAGCGAATCGAAGACAGGCCCCCGGTCCGTGGAGAGGGAAGAGGTGCCTTCGTTCGTGGTAGCACGCCGCCCAAAACTGACTTGTATCTAGAGATCGGTGAGAGAGACTTGTATCGAGAGATCGGTAAGAGACACTTGTATCTAGAAATCGGTGAGAGAGACTCGTATCTAGAGATCGGCAAGAGACACTTGTGTCTAGAGATCGGTGGGAGACAATTGCTCTACCGCGCGCCGCATAAACTTAATTAGTCACGTGAGCTGAAATGATTACTCTCAAAACGTGCGCTAGTTGATTTGGCGCTTCATACGAGATTTTTGCTCTGCGCAATGTCACATCATCGGTGAAATTCATTAGAATCGCTACCGGAAGGAACTTCTTCTCCGGAGACCGCAAGCCGAGCGCGGAATCACCATTGTTTATGATCGGCAACGAGACGTTGTGACCTGGGTCGCGTGTCATGAAATGTGGACGACGCCAGCGCAGCATTGGGTCCAGAGGGAGCGTGTTGTCGGTGGCTTCCGCCTGAGTACGCGCCACGGCCGCCCGACTCCAGCCCGGGAATGCATCACTCACCACTGCTGACATCACGCCTCAGAAGAGTACCAGATAAGTAGTTTTGTGCAGCCAGGTGACGCTCAGCCCTTGTTTCCCGCGTAAGTGCGGACGAACTTTAGATATTCGGAGCTGTAGCGGATGTGCCGGTAATCAGGCACGAGGGTAGCGGCCAAGTACTTGTGTTCAATTTTTGTATCAAATTTCATTTTAAAGTAAATAAGAGGCCGCCGATGTACAAAAAAAAAACAAACATGTAAATTCATTTGTAAAAATCATTGTTATGCCAATCATCATCATCATAATCATATTTTAGAATAAGTAAATATTTTCTTGAAATGCCCATCTGTGTATTATTGAGCATGCAAAACCCCGACCCACCGCCGACGGGTTACAATATATATATATATATATATATATATATATATATATATATATATATATATATATATATATATATATATATACACACATATATATATATATGTGTGTGGGTGTGTGTGTATTTCTATAAATATTTATAAATAATCTGCCCACGTGGGGCATAGCTGAGATATATTTTAACATCCTTCCACTAATAACTGATAAATAGTAATTTCTTTCATAATTGCCCTCTTTTGCTGCCCTGTTTTGCACTGATATTGATGTTTCCGTACTCTATTGACTAATGCTGTCCAAAATTATTCTATCCCGAACTTTCCGTAATTATCACCACAGATGCGTGCCTAATTCCAAATACTTCCCTACAATTTGGCGGCGTTTGATACAATTACACATTACATGATTACACGCACTAATTCCTATTATTAACATGTGAATTTTTCTATTTCTCTGTTATGAATTATGTCGCCCTCGTGGGCTGAACAAAAACTATATTCCATACTGTTCCTTTGGCTGCTAGCATTAGAGCGATGTCACTCGTTCCATGTCCAGAATAACAAAGAGCGTTTTTGTGCCTATTGACCGGATCATTACTTCCATTCCATTGTTTCTAATTTTTTTTAATCTTCCGGTCTACATACGCCACCTGTATTTACAGTGGGCGTCTACAAGAGACCATGGTCAAACTATACAACTATACCGCGACGTCAATTTTTTTCTCTCTTCCCGATCGTGATAATTTTTCTATATTCTGTTAATTGAAACTAAATTATTAAATTTTTAAATTATTAAATTTTCTGCCAATTTTTGAACATGGGTTCGACACACGTCATACACTCCCTACCTGTTGCATGTGGACGTGTGATTCTGTATAGAACCACGATTCCTGAAAGTTCTATTAATTGGAATTAATTAGTAGACTGATGACAACTACTATGAATTATCAGCCTTTTTTAACCAATAAAAATTTAACATTTATTCTTATTATACATGGCAGTTCTGTCAAAGTTACGTAAATTTCTTTCAGATTAAACATTAAAACACCGTACGGGTTTGATTTTAGTTTGTAAGCTAACTTTCGCAATTATGCTCGTAATCTTGATTGTTAACTTCTCGTCTGACTGGAAGAATGAAGTTCCCGGAATCCCCCGGAACCAATTTTCGTGTCCTTTTGTAAATAAAATTGTTCAGAATATTCTCAACGATTGCTATAATGAGACTTAATATTCCCACAATTTAACACGCGTTCGCGACTTCCCGATCTGTGTTTCGTATGAAACACCTACTCGCGACTGACTATATTTAGTATGTAATTAGTGGAAAATTCTTCCATCTACGAAGCTACCGTGATGTATCACTTCTCGAAACATGGAGTATATTTAATTTCAACTTCGAAGTTGCCGATTACAATGTACCAACACAAATTTACACGAATTAATTTCTCAAACTTGAAACTAAACAAATTCCCGGCTTATTATCATCTACATAAACCCAGCGTACGTGGAAAACTCGATCGCACTTCACCAACTGCTTACGCGTGATCACGACGAACATTTTCTAGAGAGTGAATTTATGCAATCTTCCTGACGATCCCGACATCCAACGCCCCCTTCATACTTTTTGCACATAATGTATTCGGGGCCGTGTTCATTCGTACCACGTTCTAACATCAGGCATGGAAGAAAGCAAGCATCGGTGACTCTTGTTGATGTGTTGTCCTATTTACGCCATGCTAACGGTTTCTCTTTGACTATAAACGAGGCTACATTCAAACACTAAATCTTGATTTTATTATAAAAAACTAATTCCATGGTTCTTGCCTTATCACACTATAGTTACCTAAATATAAATATTCCTTATTATTACACGTTATGTACTAACAAAAAACAAAGAGTTCCATTTTAGGATTTTTCAGGATATGAACGTGTTGAATTGTTTACCAATTGCTTCCACCACCATTGCCCATTGAATGCAAATGTCAGTTCGCGCATACCAGTTGGTAGGGGGAGGGTCGTTGGGCTTTCCGCGCGGTTAGCATCGTTAGGGAAGCAGCAAATTTGGCCGCGCCTCGTCGTTTGCCACCCACTATGCCTCACATCTGTGCAGACACAGGGTGGGCATAGCCGCCAAGTGTTACATCGAAGCACGTTTTTCTCTCCCTATCGTAACTTTGCATCTTTGCAGCGGCTTCTGTCGCCAGCCGCGCGGTTCAGCAATAAACCGATTTAGCGGGTCGGGCCGGCCATAGAAGACCGCCCAGCTTGTTGCTCTCCCTTGCCGGTCTGGTGGTCCGTAAAGTCGGCATAGGGATAGCAAAGTTTAAAAAAAATTGAAATTTGACTAAAAATTGTTTGCTCTTTTTCTTTCTAATTTGTTACGAAAAAATTAATTCGTCACTATTAACTTGATCCTGCTATTAAGATTCGGCTAAATTGACATCGAGTTAGTACCAAGTTAGTAATTACGAGACTACTAACAAATTACAGAGAAAAATAAAAAATAATTACATGAGGATTTGTCACTTTTCGTTGCTCAAGAATCCCCCCCCCCCCAAACAAAATTGGTTGGTCTTCAAGATATGTCGAATATGCGAAATTTCGCCAAATTCATATCAGGAAAAGGAACGATTACAAGAAAACAATGACATTCAAAGATAAATAACTACATAGGAAACTGTCGCTTATTTGTCGTTCAAGACTTGGTTACAGTTAGAGCTACTTTTTAGCACGTTGAAATACCCTAGTAACTTCACATACAGAGATTGTCTGTCTTTCACTTCGATTCCGTTTCATAAATTTGGCTAGAAGATTTTTGAGACGTGCGGTTTCACGCCCTGTTGCTACTATGTATATTACTTTCTTTCTTTGTTTGTGGTGTTTTGTTTATTGTAAATTGCCTGAGGATGAGGAAAAATGAGTTCCTACACACTCTAATTTTTAGACAAATTTTGTACATATGTAAATAAATTAATAATAAGTTCTCTTTAATAACCCGTGTGTCTAAAATGTGGTCAAATGCACGAAACTGAATTGAATACCCTAGTAGTACCCAATTATGATAGCATCTAAAAAATATTTTTCAAGAGAAGGAAAAAATCTCTGAATCTCTGAAGGAAAAAAAGAATCTCTGAAAAATTATCTCTGAATGTTTCAGAAGGTGTTCCCTAACTTAATTTTTACTTAGATTTTCATCGTTGAAGTGTAATAACTACCAGTTAACATTCTATTTCGGCTGCCGGATTCCCGTAAGAATATACGCTTCTGCCTGTAATTCCATTTTTGTACCTGGGCAAACGAAACTAACTATAGAGAAAAAGTGTTCCTAATTATATAATTCTTGCTTTAGCGTAAGTTTAGACAGACCGATCATATAAGCGAAGGCATCAGCCAAAGCACCGTTAAATACACGATCCTGCCTTTAATTCTATTTCTGTGCCTGGGCACACAAAAATTGACACTGGGCAAACGGAAATATACTATTAAGAAATATTAAGAAAAGTGGTAGCCAGGACGTTTATATGAACAGAAGCGTAAGCCTGTGCCCCGATAAATAAACGCTTCTTCCTTTATTTGCATATCTGTGCCTGGACAAACGAAAATAGTCACTGGGCAAACGACAATACACTATTGGAAATTAGCATACTGAATATTAAAATTGTTCCTTCAGTGTAAGTGGTAGCCGGGTCGACACTTTGAGCCAAGTCAGTGCCGTGGCGAACAGAAGACAGTGCAGTGCTGTGTGAATGAATGGTCATGTATATATTGAATGAATGGTTATGTATATAATGAATGAATGAATGATGCGTGAATGAAAAATAAATTAAAAATAAAAGAACCACACAGAAAACCACAATAAAACATTTAGAATTAAGAAAAAAACCACCAACATTTCCCTGTAAATTAAGTATGCCAAAGTGCTACATCATAGTTATTAAATTAGATATAAGTTAGAATTAAGCTTTTTTTTGCCTCTCCCTTAGCTGCTTAAGCCGCAAGGCAGCAGCGTAATTTGTACGCCAGTATTTAAATAAATAAATTCCCGCCTCCTCAGGGTTACTGTGGAGGGAAAACAACAAAAAAAAGGGTCGATTATACAAACAAAAACGTTAGTCGGAGGCACCGGTAAATAAACGCTTCTGCCTTTATTTGCATTTCTGAGCCTGGGCAAACGAAAATTGTCACTGGGCAAACGAAAATACACTATTACGAAATAGTATACTGAATATTATTATTGTTCCTTCAGCGTAAGTGGTAGCCAGGCCGTTTATATGAACAGAAGCGTAAGCCAGAGCCCCGATTAATAAACGCTTCTTCCTTTATTTGCATTTCTGTGCCTGGGCAAACGAAAAAAGTAACTGGGCAAACGACAATACACTATTGAGAATTAGCATACTGAATATTAAAATTGTTCCTTCAGTGTAAGTGGTACCCGGGTCGATTATATAAACAAAAACGTTAGTCGGTGGCACCGGTAAATAAACGCTTCTGCCTTTATTTGCATTTCTGAGCCTGGGCAAACGAAAATTGTTACTGGGCAAACAAAAATACACTATTACGAAATAGTATACTGAATCTTATTATTGTTCCTTCAGCGTAAGTGGTAGCCAGGCCGTTTATATGAACAGAAGCGTAAGCCAGAGCCCCGATAAATAAACGCTTCTTCCTTTATTTGCATTTCTGTGCCTGGGCAAACGAAAATTGTCACTGGGCAAACGAAAATACACTATGAAGAAATTGTATACTGCAAATTATCATTGTTTCTATAGGGTAAGTGGTAGCCGGGTCGATTATATTAACAAAAGCGTAACTCGGAGACACCGTTTAATAAACTATTCTGCCTTGAATTCCATTTCTGGATCTGGGCAAACGAAAATATTTTGTGGGTAAACGCAAATACTCTATTTGGAAATAGTAACTTAGGCAAACGATTTACTAAAATATTTAAAATACCTGATTCTTTTGGTCAAATTGGATTTGCCACGAACATTTTTTTCGTGTAATTTTTTTGTTTGGGTAGCTAAACGAAAATTTTTGGTTTCTTTCTGTGGGTGGGCAAGCGAAAATTTTTGGTGGGCAAACGATGGGCAAACGATATACTAAGTTTGGTTGAAATCCCAGATTTTTTCGGCCAGCGTGTATTTGGCCCGAAAATTTGATTTGTGTGTACCTTTGTTTCTGGGGGTGGGCAAACGAAAATTTTTGGTGGGCAAACCTGGGCAAACGATGGGCAAATGAAATACCAAGTTTGGTTGAAATCCCAGATTTTTTCCGGCCAGCGTGTAGTTGGCCCGAAAATTTGTTTTTTGTGTAACTTTTTTTCTGGGGGTAGGCGAACGAAAATTTTTGGTGGGCAAACCTGGGCAAACGATATACCAAGTTTGGTTGAAATCGCAGATTTTTTCACAAGATATTCTGAATGAATTAGAACTATTTTTATTTTACATTTTTTTACATATTCTGGTACAATTACATATTTTTACATATTTTACCTATTACTATATATTTCGTGACATTTTAATATATTTATAAGTCGAAACGAAACATTTCAGATGCGCGTTTGTAATGTATGTCACGGAATCATCTTACAAATCAAATGTAATGCTGCTGCGCTTCTATGACCGCGGAGTTTTGTAAATAAAAGTAATTTCAACCACGTCTTTACTCATGTTTAAAACTGTCCATTCGTTACTCGAAAATTAACAAATATTTTTACAGAGAATTATCTTACGGCGTTGTTCGATTTGGTGGTGGTGGGGGATACCTTTCCCTCCCCTTCCTGGGATCCATCAGTGGCTACAGGGTACTACTATTCACTGGGAAAATAAGAGTCCTCGTAAACATTGTAATGTACAGGGAACGTATTTCCATGTGATTACATGGTTTTAGAAGAACAAGATACCAGCATTCAATTATATTTTTTAGAGTTTACGAGACATTCTGAATGAATTAGAACTACTTTTATTTTACATATTTTTACATATTTTGGTTTAATCACATATATTTACATATTTTAACAATTAAGACATATTTCGCTACATCTTAATATATTTATATATCGAAACAGAACGTTTCATATGTGGGTTTGCAATATATGTTGCGGGATTATCTTTCTTATAAATCAAATATAATGCTGCTACAGTTCTATGACCACCATATCTTTGCCTTGAATTGTCAAACTTACCTCTCCATCCTGCTTACTGCTCACTCGGAGTAAACGATGGTGAATTTTTGTGAACAACAGTAATTTCAACTACGTTCTTGGTTATGTTTCAATCAGCACATTCGTTACTCCATCGAAAACTAACAAATATGTTTTGCAGTAAATTGTCTTATCGCGTTGTTCGATTTGGAACCCCCTCCTCTGGGATCCATTACTCGTTACACGGTTCTACCATTCACTTGTACACCGGCTTCTCGTTAATATTGTAATATATACTATAAACATATTTCGAATACAATTCTTATATGTGGTTAAGTCTACTATACAATTACTTCAGTAGAGATAGAACCTACTTTCAGCCACTCCGAATCCTTGTTAAGGACTGATTGGCGACGTTTTATGGTCGGAGAATGTTTGTAGAAAACAATTCTAAACACAATAATGAATTTCTATTTTACTTATTTTCTATTTTTTCTTACATGTTTTGGAAAAAATTAAGCACATATATATGTACATATTTTGTATATTTTATTACAATAAAATCCGTTCCCTAGTAATAAAACAAGAAAAGTAACCGATTTCCTTTCGCCCAGACAGATAACGCTGATATTTTCTTCAGCAATTTATGTTAAAAGAAAGATTTTGACGCCAAGACGAGGTAACAGACTTAATACTTGCTGTTTTCAGAATTTTCCCCTTTGGAAAAAACTCCTGAAGATGTATTTGTGGATCTTCGGCCCAATCTTCAATACTCTCCCATCACTTAAGCTCTATTCGAGGCCTCAACACAAGTTTATACATGATGTAATACAAGTGCAGCAAAGTTTAAATTCCAGAGTAATTATGTGTAAAAAAAAGTTAGACATACGGTCATTCACAAACAAACTGTGGCTATCATTACAGGTGCATAAAATGCATGGGAAACGAAAATGCGTTTTTCGGAATGCAAAGAGGCTAAAGACGCCTCACCACCATTTTCTAAAACCAGGAGAGGTGTCTCAGCGCATCAACGGATGTAACTGTAGTGCCTCTGACCGGGAGGTACTAAGTTCGCGTCCCGACATTGGCAAGATTTTCGACACTAGCTTGTCAACTAGATCGAATTCAGTCACTCTGTGGAGGAGAATTCTAGCGGCCGGCTGCTCTGATCGGCAGTTTTTCGGGGTTTCTGCGATCAACACAAAGCCAATGCCGGAGTAGTATCCTAACAAACGGGCCACGGACCGTGAGCGATCTTTCCTTTTTTCTTCCTTGTCCTATCTCCCTTTACACACGCACACACGCACACACACACACACACACATTAGCATGCACTACATTACCACTCATGCCGGAAGACCGGTCGGGAGCTTTGAGCTTTTCCTGTTTGTGGTAGTGCCCTGCTAGTGGGAGATACCTGGTAGGGGAAACACTAGCCGACAGTAGGTCGGCGCCGGATCTCGACATCTAGTGAGGGAATGTCATTGCAACTTCACGATGAAAAAGAATATACTACACTTACGGGACTAATAACGCCAGCAGTTGACGTGTGCAGAATCACTAACAACCAACCAACCAACCAAGAATGTGCTAACTGCCATGCAGCAAATAGAGGTTGTAGTTGTTATAAAGAATACGTACAGCAATTTATTAAAACTTCTCAAAACACAATTGGTATTAAATCAATCAACCATTGTACTTTATAATCTACAATCTTTCCACCACCCCAATCCAGTAAACATTTCTCACCCCTCCCACCAAAGCACCCAAGTTCAAATAGCCAAACAATATTTACTTCCCAATCTACTAACTGGTCAAATATATCAACAACAGTTTTCCAAGTTGTGTCCGCGATCGTTCCACTAATCCAAAGTGTAGTAGAGGTTGTAATTACATCAATAATAAATAATGTCAACTATTTTACAGAGAAATAAACTATTTAACTGGAATGTAAACGACATAAAAAGACAGGAAAATAGTTTACAATATTTCCTGAACCATTGGCGCATTGCTATTGCATGTTTCATGGAAACTCATCTAATTCCAGGTGAAAGATTCAATACACCAGGTTTTATTTCGTATCGTAATGACAGAGAAACGTCTCATATAGCGTCACTCAGTGACGACAGTGACATGTTTCAAAACCTATGTCAAGAAATCTTGAATCTGTCGGAGTGCAAATTGAAATTAATGGAAAAACTAATGCAAAATATAAACCTTTTAACAGAATCTTCTCGAAAAAATCATACAGACATATATTCAGTGATAATAATCCGATTATTACTAGGTGATTTTAACTGTAAAAATATAGCGTGGTGTTGTAACTCGACATCATAGTAAGAACATATTTTGCAACTGCAAATGACATCAATATATTAGCTCCAAATGAACCAAGAAGATATGCATTCAATCCAAACATCATTCCGGATATCTTAGATATAGCACTCACAAAAAATGTTAATTTTTCAAGTCATCAAAAAGGTTTACCGGAATTCAACTCTGATAACTGCCCCATACTAATATCTTTATAGGCTCAATAAATCATTGCGATCATGAAATAAGAGGAATCGTAAATTGGAAGAAGTGTACTAATCTAATGCTATCCTATCATATCCATAAAGTAGTTGTAATGCGTGTGACATCGACGATAAAGTTGATGAATTCTTCAAAGCATCTACTAATGCCATCAAAAAGTCAACTCCACCTCGTCGTTCGCTAAACGCTAAACCGATCACGGTAAACATTTGGAATTTCACTCATTTCATTTCCCATTAAATTCATTGCTCCCTCTGAAACAGCCTTTGAAATCAAGCGTCTGAAAATTAAGCAAGCAACTATAATTATCGGCATAAGTACCATCTGCACTAAAATGTTGAACAGGCGGTCCATTCCAGCCCTGACTGCAATGCGGCATTAAGACTTCAGTTTTCCCTCAGCGTGGAAAAAAGTTGTAATAATAATTCCTTTCTATATAAGCTGTAAAAGACCCAAGACATGTTGAAAGCTACACACTTATTAGTCTCTTGCTAACTATATTTAAAATATTTGAAATACTAATACTGTCGAGACATTAAATTCCTCAATTCTAGCAACGATATTCCGTCGATTCATTTCGGTTTCAGAACTAATAACTCAACAACGCACCAACTACGACTGACACTACGACTGATTGAAGCTGTAGCGCAAGGCTACCACCAAAAGAAAAATATAGCAACAATTTTCCTGGATGTAAGAGAGGCATACGACAGTTTGGCACTCGCAGCTAATTTATAAAATGCGACAACTGGGAATTTCGGAGTACTTACAAAAGGTTATAGAAAGTTTCCTCATTAAGGGATTATTTGTAGTAAAACTCAATTCTTCGACCTCTAATCCGGACACCATGGCTGCAGGTTTGTCTCAAGGACTCAGGTTTTATGTCTTTCTTTGATCCCCGGTATTGAAGGACTGAAAATAAGGATTTGGCATAAGTATGTATGGAAATAAAATTGCTTGTTACTTTATCTACATGTAATTGGGCTTTAATACCACAGGATATTAATAGAATCTTGAAACAAAACACAATATGAATAAATAATTAAGATTGTATAAAGAATATTGCACATTTTCAACAAACAATTTTAATGTTGATGAGCTTATAATAATATGTAGGAATACAAAAATCCAGTAAGATAATAACAATAATCACTAAAATAAAAATTAAGACAAAAATATAGGAGATAAAGTAAACACCCTACATTACTACTCAATTTACTTGAGTATGTGTTGAAAATGTCCACCAAAATTTCACATACTGTTGCAGGTTCTGCACGTCTCTGAAAACATGGGGTAGTATTGAAAAGCGCCGGCCCAGAAAAATGTAATAGTATGTCCAAAATGCTCTCATCCTATAAATTACGATGCGAGAAACATATCTTTGAGGCCACCGGCCTCAAAATACCGGATTTTAAAGCCCCATTTTCTCAAAAAATTGTACATGAGGGGTAATAGAAGACAAAGTACTGCAGAAACCAGATACATCAGTACTGTACTTGTAACACTATTGATTGATTGGTTCATTAGTGATTCCGGGAGCGTCAGCTACTGAGATCATTAGTCCCGTAAGTGTGGTGCATGTGCGGGAGGTGGAAATCATCTTCCTCCACTGAATGGCGAGATCCGGCGCCGATCTACCGTCGACTAGAGGGGTTTTCCCCAACCAGTTATCTCCCACCAGCGAAACACACCGCCTCAGCCGGGAGAAGTTCTACGTCCCCGACCAGTATCTCGGCATGTGTGGTAGAATAAGGAATGTTAGTGTAAGTGTGTGTGTAAGGGGTGAGGATAGGACAAGGAAGAGGATGGAATAATCGCACGTGGTCCGTGGCCCGTTTGGTAGGGTCTTGCCCCGGCATTCACCTGGTGTTGATCGGAGAAACCTCGGAAAACTACCGATCAGAGCATCCGACCGCTAGAATTCTCCTCCAGACAGCAACTGAATTCGACCTAGCTCACAAGCTAGTGTCAAATAAATTCTCCCGCCGTCGGGACTCGAACATAGGACCTCCCAGTCAGAAGCACTGTAGCAACAGCAGCTGATGCACTGAGCCACCGCTTCCAGTGTGTAATACTGTTATTCAAGCATTAACTAGAGGTGCTACAGACTGGCACAGACTTTCCCGTAGTAAATTTTGTAATTTCCGTTTTGTGAATTGATACTGTACAGTCTAGCCCCTTCTCCTTGCCTGCTGCCATCTATCGCCCCCAAAGTTACATTGTTTTGGAATTTTCTCAACTTTTCAATTTCCATGTAGTAGAACCCAAATATTAATTTAAGAATATTAAAGAATGTTAAATCCTCATCATAAATAGCAATTTTCATTGAAAAATTTTGGAGCCGATTTTAAGAAAATGGCATCAATTGTTACTGTAAATGCGAAATTTGAAGCTCTTTTCACAAGAACCTATTGAGTTTTGGAAAAACTTCAATTGAAAACATTCAAACCACTTCCACTCACAAATGCAATAATGTATACAAATCCATTGAAATGTACGTATTAACGGCGTGAGAGATATTGAAAAAAAATTACATTTGTGTAAATTTTTAAAAAACAAAAGAGTATATCAATATGTCATATTAAACAATGACATTACCACTATCCCTTGTAAAAGTTTGAAGTAAAACTTTGGAGCCGTTTTTGAGAAAATAGCGCTTGAGGGTTTCTGAAAATACGGAATTTTGAGTTCAGTTTTACAGAAAACTGTTGTGTTTTCGAGAATCTTTATTTGACATTATTTAAAGAACATGTTCTCATAAATATAATAGTGTGAAGTCTGTGTACTCATAAATGTAATACTGTGAATCGCCTGTATTGACGACGTGAGAGACAATTCAAAAAAATTTTTGGATTTTTTGAAAAATCAAAAGAATATAGCAATATGGCGTTTGTGTTATCGTATAAGGTTTGTTTGGCACTAACGGTACACAAAATTTAAAGAAAACATTTCGAGAAAATCTTATTTTGGTAATTTTTTAAAATTGCAAATATTGCACGCACTGTTACACCAAAATTACTGAAATTAAAAAAAAAATACCTGAGCGTTATGAAAGAACTATTTGTGGATGACCAATTTCATTTGAAGGAAAAATCTCTGTCTTGAATTTTATAGTTGTACGATTACTCCGAAAAAAATACAAATTTTGTCAATTTTCCGTTAACCATGAAATTCGGATCTAAGCCATGTTTATAAGTGTATTTTACTCTATTCTTTTAGAAATTTCTTCAATAAATTTAAAGAAAAACTTTTGAGCAGTTTTTGAGAAAAATTTGAAAATATCTGGGGGCCTTCATGTAAAGTTCACCCAATTTTTAAAGAATCTTTTTTAACCCCAAAGCTTCAACTAGAGCCACATGTACGGTCGGACGTTTTGAAAAAAATAACACTTTTTCGGTATTAGGGGACACCAAAACGTGTATTTCCGTTAAAATCTCGGAATCGATTTTCCGCGGCATTTCATAACTTTTTTTTTTGGTTTATTAAAGTCGCATCAACAACTGAGGTCATTAGCGACTACTTTAAATACAACTTTACAATATTAATAGCAATTTAACAGAATATTACACTGAATATATTCAGTGTATAGAGTATATTACTCTAAATATAGACAAATTTGTGGAGACAGACATTATATGTATTTTCAATATTAGTTATTCAATATAACTAATATATACAATATTAGTTACTAGTATTTATGCTAATACAATTAAATTTCTTTAAGGAAATAGCTGTCTTTACAGAATTGTATTATTTTATTCTGGAATTCGTTGGATGATAGGATCAATTCATAGTTTGGCTCATCTTCTAGGTATCTCTGTCTGCTGTGCTGAAACATAGGGCATTGAGTTAAGATATGTTGAAGGTTAAGTATGGTATCACAGTGCTGGCAGGTGGGTGGGGGATTTCCAGTTAGCAAGTGTTGATGACTGAACTTGCAATGACCAGTTCTTATTCTTGTTATTGTTACTTGCTCTTGTCTTGAGAATTTTTTGGAAGTTTTCAAGGAATAAAAATTTTTAACTAGTTTGTGTAGAGGGCTGGATTTCATGGTTTTCCAGAGATTGCTCCACTTTTCATCCATTACTTTCTTGATATGTGTCCATAAATCCTTGTATGTGTGTGATATTGTTAAGATACTTTCAGTTTCAGGGCTTACATTTTCCTCTTCAAGGCTCATTGTGTTGTGTTCAGGTATTGTTTTGTAATCTGGTATCCAGGCAATTATGAGAGTCTTTTTAGATTGTATAATGTCTTGATATATTTCATGAATACTGTTTATCATTGGTATACCTGGGTAGTTATTGTGAATATTATTTATTGCTTCAAGGGAAGTGGAGAAAATGACAAACTTGTTATGTCTGAGTTTTTGTGACATTTTGAAGGCTGTCATTATAGAGCATATTTCAGCTGTAGTAGTACTAGCGTAGGAGTGCAGTCTGTTTATAACTTTAACATCTTTGGTAAATGTAGCTGCATATTTTCCATCACTATTATTAATAAGTTTAGTATATATTTTAAAGGAATCTTTGTATTTATTTTCTATTTCTTGAAATTTTATTTCCTTATCTTTTTTAACCATTTTGTTTATTTGGATAGTGTCCAGTGTTATATCTGCTACTATATCAGGAATTGTCCATGGTGGTATACTGTTATTTCTTTTTTCCATTAATATCTTTTCCTGAAGGTTTAGCTGTCTTAGTAGGTTTTTCACTTTGGTATATACTGGTGAAAAGCATTTTTGTTCTTTGTAGTAATTTTGAAGTTTTGGGTATATATCGTGGTAGATTATAGGATTATTTGACTCAGCTGTTTTGATAGCATATTTGAGAGTTAGCATTTGTCTACGATGAGTTAGAGTTGGTTCTTTGGCTTCTATTAGAATGCTGCCAATGGGGCTAGTATGAATGCAGCCAGTGCTTATTCGTAGAGCTTTTTTATGTATAACATCAAGTTTTTTTAGGTCTCTTTTGCTAGCTGAATCATATAATATGGATCCATAGTTGATCTTGGATCGTACTATTGCATTGTAGGTCATTAGCTGGAGATGTTTATCTGCTCCCCAGTTATTATGGGAAATGCACTTGAGTATGTTTAGTCTTTTCTTACATTCCTCAGATATAATTTGTATATGTCTTTTCCAGCTCATTTTTGAGTCAAAATGCATGCCTAAAATTTTAATGTTTTGATCAAACTTTAGTTCATGTAGGTCCATTTTTAATATGGGCAGATACACAATATTTTGTCTGGAGAATATTATACATTGGGTTTTGGAAGCTGAAAATTTAAAACCTGATTTGAAAGACCATCCATGGAGATTGTTTAGGGCAGATTGTATAATCTCTTGACTGGTTGTAATAGATGTTCCTCTGCAAAGAATGGTAATGTCATCTGCATACTTCCTTGTGATTACCGGATGGTTGATTTCGGAGCCTGCATCATTAATGGCCAATAGGAATAGGGTAACACTAAGTACTGCACCTTGTGGTAGTCCATTCTCCAGATGTTGTACTGATGATAAACTACCATTGACTCTCACATTAAAGGTTCTTTCTTTGGTGAAATTCTTGATGAATTGAAATATTTGCCTTTAAGTCCATATTCTTGTAATTTTGTCATGATTCTATGGGTCCACACCATGTCGTAAGCTTTTTCAATGTCTAGGCTCACTGCTAAAACATGCTGTTTGTTAGCAAGGCCTTCTTGAATGTAAGTATCAATACTTACTAAGTGAGAAGTAGTTGAGTGTCCTGCTCTGAAACCAAACTGATTGTTGGATATGATGTTTTTAAAGTCTAGAAACCATCTGAGTCTTATGTTAATTATTTTTTCCAGAATTTTGCACATATTGCATGTTAGAGAAATGGGTCTGTAATTTTCATTTTTTGTGGGGTCTTTTCCAGGCTTTGGTATAGGTATAACAATAGCTGATTTCCATAGCTCGGGAAATACATTTTTATCCCATATTATGTTATATATTTTAAGTAATGTTTCTTTTCCTTCCAGGGGTAGATTCTTCAAAAGAATGTATGGAATGTTGTCTGGACCAGGTGAGGAGTTTCTAGTCCTGTTGATAGCAGAATTAAGTTCTTTAATTCCAATAGGATCATTAAGATGGTGATAAATAGCCAAGTCTTCATTATTTGTAAGTTCTGTAAGGTTCTCTTGCTCTTTTTTGTGTTGTAAGAAGGCTTCTGTATAGTTTTTTGAGCTTGAATTTTTGGCAAAGCTGCATGCAATTGAATTTGCTATTTCGTTAGGGTCTGTAATGATTTGGTTATTTGACAGTAAAAAATTTATTTGTTTACCTTTTTTTGTTCCTTCGATAGCTTTTATTTTTGCCCATGACTCACTAATATTATTATGTATTGACAAACTTGAGACATAGTTGTACCAGGAGTTTGCTTTACTTTCTTTTATGGTTCTTCTTGTAGCAGCTCTCATCTTTTTGTATTGTATTTTATTTTCTTCAGTATTATGTTTTTTGTATTTGTTGAAGGCATGTTTGGAATTTTTGAGTGCCAATTTACATTTGTCATTCCACCAATGGACTAGTTTGGTTCTCTTTGATGATTTGATTATTTCAGTTGATCCATTTGCAGCTTTGGTTATGACATCGTTAAATGAACTGATGATAGTGTCGATGTTCTCTGTTTCTAGAAGAACATTAGTATTAGGTAGGTACTTTTTGATCAGATCATTATAGATATTCCAGTTAGCTTTGTTATAATTCCGTCTTGGGATTGCTTGGTCATTTTTATACATGTTGGGAGTGTTGTTAATATTTATAAAAATAGGGAAATGGTCACTATCATAGGGGTAATCTAAGATATTCCATGAACATTTATAGGCATATTGGGTGGAGGAAATGGAAATATCAATGGCACTGTAATTGTTGGTACTGGTATTGATGTGAGTAGGTTCTCCAGTATTAAGAACAATTGTATCTAGTTTATCAAATATTTCTTCAAGCATGACACCTCTGTTGTCAGTTTTATTGGATCCCCAAATTGGATTATGGCTGTTGAAATCCCCCATAATGAGAAAAGGTTTTTGCATCTTGTTAATAATATCAGTTACTTCTTGTTCATCAAACTTGTAGCTATTTGGTAGGTAGATATTACATATATTGATTTGAACAGGTGACAAGATCCTTATAGCATTGACTTCAATGTTTGATTGAATATTCAGTTCTTGATATTGAATATGGTCTTTGATGAATATAGCTACACCACCACTGGCATGATTGGAGTTGATTCTATTTTTGAAGGAGCAATTATACCCTTTGATATTGCCATGCTTGGAGTCTTTGAAGTTGGTCTCTTGGATACAAAGGATGTCAGGGTGAGTTAGGTTACATAGGTACTGTATACTTTCTAGTCTGGGGTAAAAGCCATTTACATTCCACTGAAGAATTTTCATTGACTGGTGTTGATTTCTATACTGGAGTCTGTTTCAGTGCTTGATTCATCTGCAGTATGAAGTACTGAGTTGATTTTCCTGATAATCCTGGTGAATCTGCTTTTTATGGTTTTATTGGTGAGATGTGGATATAAACTATGCATCATTCTGGTGATGGATGATATGTCTTGTGAGTAGTCAGTAGCTATGAGTATAGGATCATTAGTACTGAAAGAATTCTCTAAAAAGGATTTAAACTGTATGTAAGTAAGGGGGTAGTTATTTTGAGAGTCTTCAATGATGTGTTTGATAGGGGTTATCAACTCCTCCATATTTTTCTCTTTCTTCTTCTTTTTCTTTTTTGGTTGTTTTGAGAGTTTTTCCATATTATTTGTTTCAGTTGTGTTGCTTACAGACTTGGAAGGTGAGGAGGAATCAGTCTGGAGGCATCTTTTATTGGTACTGAGGGAGACTATGTTGTTATTATTTGAGATTTCTTCATTGTTTTTGGCTTCATTAGTAGAAGAAACAGATTTAGAAGGTGGTGGAGGATCAGTTGTGGGCATTTTTTTCATGGACTCATGGTGAAATTGTATATCTGCTACTTCAGTGTCTTTTCCATTGGTTGCTGGATCTGGCACTGTCACGTCGCAGGGTTTTTCACTAATGTGTTCAGATTCCATGGGAACATTACTTAAATTGGTAGTTTTATGGTGATTAGAAGTGTTGGGTGAAGGGCATTGTCCAGCTAAGTGCCCAGTTTGGTGACAATTAAAGCATGCCATTTCATCAGTTGTGAAAAATATCCTATATGTTGAGCCTTCATAATATACAGTAGTGGATTCAGTTAGTAGACCTACATCTTCAGGAGAAACATATACTTGTCTCCGAAAAACTCATAATATGGGAGAACCCCTGTCCAGGAATACCAGCTTTAACAAATGAAATTTTGGATGCCAATTTGATGTTATTTGTGGTGAGTACATTCTCTATTACTGAGTGAGGGATGATGGGGCAGACGTTTGAAATAATTATTCTTTTGGCTTTTGTTAGAAGTGGTCTCAGCTTCAGTTCATGATTTTTTATTTTAATGACTTTATGGTTGTTTGTAAGGGTATCAGCTATTGTTTGAGAGCTTAGAAAAATACATACTCTGTTGTTTGCAATTTTTGAAATAAATCTTATTTCATTAGGGTCAATGATGTTGGAGAGACTGTTTATGTAATCTTTAATGGTGAGACCTTCTAGTGAGTCAATGATTATAGCCTGGTCCTTGGTGGGAAACACTTCAGTTGACATAGCATTTGCGTAGGTTTTCAGCTTTGGTTGAGTAGATACCTTAGGTGACGGTGTTGAGGTTATGGGAGCCCCGATGCCCGTGGGCTCCATCCTTGAGCAGGGTAGCCGCTGCAACGGCTGACCGTATAGTTGATTTCAGACACTCACAACTCGTGGAACTAGAGTATTACCACTAATTAAATGTCACAACGTTCACTGTCTGAATGACAATATGAAAACAACGTTTCACTGGCCGCGATCGGAGCACGATGTGTCTCGGTCGGCTGCCACAATGGAACTGTTAAAAGAATTGTTTCGAATAACGGAGGACTTTAATTCTTGTATTCATAGCCAATACAACGGAACTATTTGTAGTCTTGTAGAAGCCCATATATAGTGCATACTAGTGGGAGTTATTCACTCTTTTCTTTTTCAAGGGATGAATCATGAAATACATGAACTTAGAATATAACGTGACTACCATAAATATTTAATATTGATTGCTTGCACCAGCATGGGAAGAATTCAAATACGAATGTTTCTTTAGTAACGTTTTGTGATCTACTTTGGAATCTTATTTCAGTGCTTTGCTGCTGTTTGAAATAATTCGGTGTATCTTTGAACATTCAAAGTTTTCATTACTACTTGTAATAGTTTTACGAAACATACATGATGTATTCGTCACCTTAGGTATAGTACTAATTCATAAGTGTTTGATACTGTGATACAATGAACTTCAATGTATAATGCATGATTTATTCAAGTCTTACTTATTTATATAACTACGTATGGTTCAATAATAATAATATTTGTGTTGTTTAGCGTGTTGTCTCAAATGAAATATTGAGCATAAAACTAGTAGAGATCAAATCTATGAGCGACTGATCCGGTGGCCGAGGTCGTGGAGGCAGCAGAGTCAGCGATGTTGCACCGAAGGGTCGTGGATTCGAGTCCCGCCTTGGGCATGATTGTATTTGTGTTCGTCCCTTACCATCATAGTTACCATACAGTTAACTACAATAGTGGTAGCTCATGACCTAGATGTCGACGCGAATCTTAAAGAACAAAAAACAAAGAGTGAAATTCATTTATAGGCCAGTGAACGGTGTTACTTGTAGTGAGAATCCACGTTGTATGGTTTTTCGATTAAAAAGTGCGGAAAGTTTGCAGGAGTACAAATAAATTACAATATTTGTACCATATCATAATTTATCATATATTTAGTGTTTGTTTTTAGTGGTGTTTTTAGTTTTTGTTACATTTTCTTAGTATTTACTTGGTATTTATTTATATTTTTATTTGTTTATGTCATCATTTATTTACAAGAACCTAACTCGTATTTGATTTACATATCTCTTAAAGTGCACCCACGCCTACCTGGCAATCTCTCTTTCCCAGTTGCGTTTCCGGATGAGGCAGTTGTCCCTTTTCAACTTGTATGTTCCATTTCACATAAATGTGTGACAATATGAAAGTCTCTCAAAGAGCGAATATCACATATACGGTCGAGCATCTCCCGAACCCATAGCCGTCAGGCTGGAACGCCATGGCAGGCCCTAGCGTCAAGGTGCTTCAGTGTGAGGGTGCATGTGTACCTTAAAGTGCAGTTCGAAGGGTGCGTTCCACAGAAAGACGTTGGGCAGCGCGAAAAGCACTCGAGCGAAGGGCGGCGCCCCGCGCAGCGGGTCCTCCTCGTCCACCAGGCACGAGTGCACCACGAACACCGGGCGCAGCGGGTGCGCCAAAGCGGCGGACTCGATGGAACACGCCGCCCGCGGCGTCAGCACCAGCCCGGAGCCTGCACATGACGCGCACAGCACTCAGCTCAAGGACACACCATGAATGCTGCGCACAGTTCAAGGACAGAGCTGGCACAGCGCGCGCCCAATGCTCAGATCAAAACTCGCGGTTGGATCAAGCCTCGTTCCTGCACACCGCGCACACTGCACTTTCAAGGTCACAGCCTGCACACCGGCCGCACATAGCTCAAACCAAGCCTCGATCTTGAACCTTGCACCTTACGTTTAGATCGAGACTCGATCCTAGATACGTTTTACGACACATTCTGCAGTTGGTACCTGCGCACCCCACTCTCTTCAGATCACAGCAAAACCTGATAGTTGGAACGATCACTTGCTAGCACTAGTTTGAACTTCCCAGTGGTGCACTTAGACGATAACTACTGAATGGTCAAGTACAAAAACTGCTTAATCGGTTCTGCTCCAACTGTACATTGATCCACGTAGAATTTTGGTTCTCCCCTGATTTGCTTGTGTGCGACAAACATTAAAAAACTAAAACTCCATCGGAATGCTTGATGTTTGTAATTCCCTTTTACTGTTTTTTGAATTACAACTCATTTCCCAACAGATCGAGTTCGATTGATAACCGTTCGGGAAATCTACTGGCCTATTAAATCTTTGAAATTAAAAAATTATCTACGTGCACAGAAGGAGAAAAAGTGGTGAAAATATAAAAGTAGTCTCATCTAAAATTTATGCCTATTTATTCCTTCCGCAAAAAGACATATGTACTTTTTTATTGACGAGATATTATCGTCAGAAGACGAGTCAGCAGACCAGCTTCTTGAGAAAATGTGTCTTTATGATTTGCATCAACTTCAAGTAGAAATTACGAGAAAATTTCTCTTTTGTCTAAATAATTGTATTCGCCTTTTTTAGATACAGATTTGCTGTACAAAAACAATCTCTATTATCATTGTTGTACTTTTGCAACTTTAACTTTTTGAAATTTTCGAAAATTGAGAAAGTTCGCCGGAAATAGGACCCGCGTCAATATTTTACCGTTCTGTGATACATACGAAGAGAAAATTTGATGGAATAATTTTGAACAGGTTTTTTAGAAAACAATTGTCTAAAAATTCTCTACTATTGTACACGACCCTACTGTAGGTGACCCTACTTCAAGATATTTCTAAAACACAGATTTTAATACAAAAAATCTCTATCTTCAATATTGTAGTTGTAGGAAGATGCTTAAGACAATAGAACTTACTATATGAATAATCCGAAGGGGGTTTCTTCTTAACAACACAGGACGTCTCGACGAAGAAAATGTTGTGGTCTCCTTGAACTGGCATTGGGGACGGCAGAAATTCCAGTTCTTTTGAGCAAGTAAACCTCTTGTCACTCACGTAGAGTAGGCTTATCGACAGGAACAACAACAAAGCCACAGCAACACACACAACGCTGTGCTTCATTTCGAAGGGTGTCTTTCTCAGTGTAATAACTCTTTCGGGGAAGTGATGCCTACGTCACTGATACCTGTAATAAAAAAAATGGCATTGTATAGAGAATACGGTTTTCGTTTTGTACGCTAAACTATTTATACAAATTTTGGTTTCCTCGAAAGGAAAGGGTACTCTTGGATAAGATTGTAAAAAGTCCCCTAAAACCAAATGACATATCAATAGTGAATCTATGACTTCAACCTAATAATAAAAGTTCTAAAAGGTTTCTTAGCCTGTCAACTATCACCACAAACTTCTACAGCCAAAAAAGTGTTTTTTAATTTTAAATTTTTGTTAACATTTTTTTATCAGATTGAAAAAATATGAATAATAAGCAGACATTGTATACTGTTAGAAAAACAATTTTTGATATTTTCGAACGCAAAAAAAATATTCACAAATTAAAATGCAAAAGTTGATGAGACGCTGCGATTTTTAAAAACTTTCTTTAAAATTTTGGGTACTTTATCTGAAGCACCCAGACATTTTCAAAATTTTCTCGAAAACGGCTCCAATTTTTGTCTTTAAATTTCTTGTAAGAATAGAGTAAAATACACTTATAAAGGTGACGTAGCCCGATTTTTACAGTTACCTCTCAAATTTCGACAATTGCAAAAGTTTGAATTTTTTTCGGCGACTTCCTAAGACTACAATATTAAAGTGATTTTTAGATCGAATCACATTTGTTGTCCATAATTAGTTCTCATTAAGGTCATATACATTTTTTAAATTTTTGAGTAGTTTTCGCGCAATACTGCGTGCAATATTTGCCGTTATTTGCCAAAAACACGATTTTCACAAAATTGCTCAATTTTTGCTTCTATCTATTGGTAGGAATAGTGCTAAATGAACTTTAAAAGATGAAATAAACGGAATATTGTTCTATTCTTTTGAAATTCTTTTTAAAAAATTACAAAAATGTGATGTTTATGAATTGTCTCTCACGTTGTTAATATTTACACTGGCGGCAAACTGTTCACCTTATTATATTTATGAATACATGTGCTGTAAATAATGTATAATTTTTCGAAAAATCTGCAGTTTTTAGTTAAATTGTGCTCAAATATTTCGCATTTTCAGAAACATTCGAATTATAATTTTCTGAAAATGGATAAACAGTTTTTCTTAAAACTTTTCCAACGGATAATGCTATTTACATTGTTTAATATGTTGTGAAGGTAATTTTGGGGTATTATTTTGTTTTTTCCAAAATTACCAAAATGTGTTTAAATAACTCTCCCACCATTATTATGCATTTGTAAACACCTTCTGAAGATTTGTAAACACTCTTGAATTTGTGAATAAAAGTGCCTCAAATGACTTCAAATTTCGCATTTATTCGTACAGTAACGTTAACACGCCAGGTTCTACGAAACGACTCGCATGTATTTCAATGAAAATTACAATTTAGGAAGAGGTTTTACTCTTCTTTAATATTCGTACAGTAATAGTTCATTTCTACTATTAGGAAACCGAAAAATTGAGAAAATGTTAAAAAAAATGTACTTTTGGCAGCGATAGATGGCAGCTGGCAAGAGAATAGGGCAAGACTGTAATGCCTATGTACACCTAAGAAATTACAAAACTTTACTACGAGAAAGTCTGTGCCATTCTGTAACACCACTAGCTACTTTCTCGTATACGTACGTATACATGGTATATACGTAGTACAGAGAAAGTTATAAAATGCTGGGGAAAATCGATTTCGAGATTTCAACGGAAATACACGCTTTGCCGTCCCCGATACCGAAAAAATGTAGTTTTCCAAACGTCCCTCCGTCTGTGAAAACTAGCGCCTAAACCATATATTGGATTTTTTTTCAAAAGGGATATTTCCCTGTCGGTCTTGCTCCACTCACGGCGTTGCGATTTTAAAAAGCTTTCTTTAAAATTTGGGGATACTTTACCTGAAGCCTCCCAGACATTTTGAAAATTTTCTCAAAAATGTTTCGAAATTTTTTCTTTACATTTTTGCAAGAATGAAGAAAAATACTCTTATAAAGTTGACGTGGGCTCGATTTTCACGTTCAACTATGAATTTTCGAAAGTTGCAAAAGTTTGAATTTGTTTCGGCGTCTTCGTACACCTTCAAAATTGAATATAGAGATTTTTCCTTCAAATGAAATTTGTTGTCCATAATTAGTTATTTCATTAAGGTCATTTACATTTTTTAAACATTTTAGTAGTTGTTTTCAATAGTGTACTGAATTGTTTATTTGAAATGTAAAACTGCATTGAAACCGTTTTCTTTTCATTTACTATTAATTTGATATAATGGAACCCAGGTGGTCAGAAAAGTGCAGAAGTCGAAATCAATATAAAATTAAATTGAAGAGAACATACTCCTTATCTTTTACCATAAAAATAAATAATCTACTTTATTTTCTGTACATTTTAACCTCTATGCTTAGCAATAGGTAAATATGTTTTGGTAGACAGACGAAGACAAGGGCGTGGATATGATAAAAAAGCAATAGGGGTAAAGAAATTTGCTCGTATCAGACAACTCATCTCTACACAAAACCCATAAATTTCCAAAACTACTCCTCCAATCTAATATCTGAATATAAAATATATTCAATTTTTTACTTTTTGTCATAATCGTTAAATCGATGAAGGAATATATATATATATATATATATATATATATATATATATATATATATATATATATATATATATATATATATATATATATAACCAGCTCGACACATTTATGGATTACCTTGAAAACAGAGGTTTAGATTTACATGGAGTGGCAAATTACCGAATCCAAATAAGAAGGAAATTACGTGTTACAACAGCACATGCTGTCTCGCATTACTTCTTACTTAAATATAAGACGTGCGCCGTTCTTTTAGGCGTCCCATATTTCATTCATGAAAAAAGAAAAAATTGAGCGTTATTTAAAAAAAACATTTTTATAATAATTTTAAATATTTTATAATAGTTTTAATTTCAAGCAGAAATTGTGCGAAAATTATTGGTTTTCTCAAAATATTGTATCTGACCTTTCTTCAAAAGCTAAATTTTTTGAACACATTTTGTATCAAACTAAAATATCTAAATTAAATTTGCAGCTATGCATTGTTAACTTTTGCTGTGCAGTTTTCGAAAAAGTAGAGTTGGACAGAAATGGGAGTAGGATCCCTCTTAACTTCCGTCCTTTGATAAATACTAAGTGAAACTGTAAAGAACAAATTTGAAGCCGCGTTTTAAGAAAATAATTGTTTAAAAATTGCATGTATTTCACGTGTCTGTCTGTACATACAGATGGACATTGACAGACGGCACAGACGTTACGCCAATTTATACATTACAATCGATTTTTTGGTATCAGGGATCCACAAAACAGATTCTAACTACACAATCTGTTTCAGGAAGTAATGTACTATATATAGGACGAAAAATGATTCACTTTTATTACAGGTTCCTGTTAACAAATGCATTGTCCTGTCCAAAATTCGCCGTTTTCTGGCGAACGCCATTACAATTCTTTTTTTTTTCTTATGAAGTTAGGGAGAGAGAATAAATGCGTTGTTAGCCGTTATTTAGCAACTCCTTAGACAGTTGTATGGTCAATTGTTAAACATTTTCCAAACTGTCACCAGAGAGATCCATAAGCCAGCTGTTTTAAAAGTTATGTTCCCAGATGACTACTAAAAACTGAAATACGGCAAAAATTATTTAAGCTGGAGAAAATCCACGTAACACAAACGTTTGGAACATAATATGATATGATGCCACATTTGTGTAAAATCAGATAACAGTTCAGGAAGGTGCAAATTGTGCCACAGTACAGCTGCATCAATGTAAGAATGTGTCATTGTTATTTAATTTAAAATGCATCGAAGAATATTAATTAAACAAATAGATGTAATTCCACTTGCAAGTGGCCAATGTTGTTTTCGCAACAGCAAACTTTTCTAAATTATAATACAAAAAATATAATTTACGTTAATTTTTTGTGTTCTCTAGAGAAAATACTATAAAGCTAGAATACAGCATTTCTATGATATTTTTATCTTGGACCCTTAACGGGATGTAACACTCGTAAACATTTAAGATACACGGATGTGTTGTAAATATTTTCTACTTGCTTCATTGATATTGAAACTTTTTTGAAGTCGGCAGCATAATGTCTCGTTGAACGAAGAAATGGGTACTAAGTAACCATTAATTCAGTCTAAACAAGCCTGTGTCACGACAATTATATCAGCCGAAAATGCATCGATAAAATCAATGGTATAATATAAAATATTTTTTTTTAAATGTATACTATGTATTCAATTTTCTAATATTCACAGGCAAATATAACCAATAAAATTGATAAATAGAGTTAGATCAACTTACTTGGCAAAGCGCTTCTCTCTCATTCCAAAACCATTTGGAGAACACTTTATGAAATTCACACTCGGTGCACCACGTACTTACTGCCCAAAGTATTTCCTTGTAGTGTTTGTTAATTGTATTCATTCTTGATCCTGATAAGTAATTTTTTGACACCGTTTTCGTCACTCACTCTAAAACGCGTTTGCATAAAATAGTGATAATAATTCCTTCACCATAAATGCATTTATTTAAGATAATATGAGACAATTCCCACTAGTACGATGAAACATTGCGTCCTTACCAATTCAGCGACGCAACACGTCAATGCTAAACAACACGTAATACTGAGATATGGATTTTTGGAAGGGCTATGAACTTATCACTTTTATCAAAAGACCTATATCTGTTGGCGTATGTTATCTCCAACAGAAAACAACCAACAGAAGACTTTGATAAATTTAACCTCGGACCAGCAGTGGTTTCTGAAAGAAACTGGCTGGTAAAAAAAAATCATGTCATATTTGAGATGTGGCAACAGTGCCACTTTCATCTGTCACATATGTGTGCATCCACTATCATTCCGAAAGAAGTTATTTAACTTAATTTATTTCATGTCAGAAGAAAAAACGGAGACTGCAGGAAGGTAGGCTAAAGGCAGGAAAGACAAGGAAATTGTCGGACTCTCTAAAAAAAAGTAAAATTGAAGCCCAAAGGCGTGGGCGAGCGAAACATTTTTTCTGCTGAAGTCGAAATGTCGAGAAAAGAAAGTTATTCGAAACTGACTCAGCTTTTTATGTAAAACGAGTTTCATAGTAAATTTATATATGCACTCATATGTTTACCATTCATGAATTTCCAGTTATCCTAATTCTTTGTCCATAATAATATGAATGGCGGGGAGAACAAAGTATGCTTGTACCTTTGGCCACTTTACACAGTTTCTGAAACGGAATTTTTAAACTGAAATATGAAATGGAAAATTATGTTAAAACTTACTATAATATAAATCTGGTTGGAAATTCCGTTAGCGCACAAAAACATTAAAAACTCCTACAACAAAGTGTGAAAACATGCCATTAAAACAGAGTTCCAAGGTACAATAACTAGTGTAACAACAGCAGCAAATACTTCCTCGCATTGTAACTTTAGCAATATTAGAAAATTCATGGAGTTTAAAAAAAATGTGATCTGGTAGGAAATGGTGTGGAGTTTACATTTGCATCATTTTAGAAATAGATATTAGGCATTGTTTTGTCATAATTGTTTATTTCTCGACTGGAAACGTGGAAAAATAAACACTTGCACATGTGAAATAAATGACACAGCAACGGCTAATACCTATTTCTATAAAATGTGACCTGAATACATTTTTAGGCATCCTACGATCTATCAAAAAACAGTAGGGTCAAAATTGAAGCCTTTTAAGGAAAAATATAAATTGCCCTTTGCCCATGTTTCAAGCAATAATTACGAGAAAATATACTCGTTTTTTGAAACAATTTTGTTCTTGAAATAACTAAAAGATTTAATATTTTAGAACAGTTTTAATTAATTGAAAAATCTCTTATCATCAATTTTGTAGTTTTCGAATGTCAGTTATTTACCACCATCAAAAATACAGAAAGCTCGTTGAAAATGGGTCCTGCAACATTTTAAGTCTTCCTTATATATGATGATTGCTGATGAAAAAATATAAAGAAAGAATTAGCCCCTTTTAAAAAATGTTTCTTTTAATTACATAAGTTTTACGCAAACTTAGGCGAAAGTCATGTTTCTTAAAAATTTCACATGACCCTATAAGCACACTCTCGAGGAAATGAATTAATTATGCAAAAGGTCTGTATTTTCAATATTAATATTCTTGTAAAAAGGTCTAGAAAGATATCTGAAGTTTTGCAGTTTTCAAAAATTCAGTGATTTCAATGAAAATGAGTCTAGTGCGAGTTGTTAAAACTCGCAAAGACTGCTACCAAGGAAAACAGTTTAATATTAAAAAATGTAGACATGTTTGTGAAACATGTTTTGGTTTCATGTTAAGTTCCCCCAAAAATTAATAATTATTTAAAACTCGCAGGTGTTCGATCTGGTAATATCAGGGCAGACAGACGCGCTGACAGACAGAAGTTTCGCCAACAACCAATTTTTCGGTATCTAGGGGCCACGAAACGCGAAATCAGACTATAGAACGTATAGAGGGTATTCATTTATTTCATTTAAGAATATATAGATATTAGTTTAGTCAAAACCGTAAAAAACTGTATGTGACTTATTGGAAAGAAAATCTTCTGCGCACGTTTTCTTGTTCTCTCGAACAAAAACTTGAGAGAACAAGAATTATCCGCTTTTTCGATCCCAGGAGCCCACAAACGACTTTATCTGTGAAAAATCGCCGACTTCTGCCATAATAATTCGTAATGCACAAAATAAAGGAGATAATGTACAATCTCGGTGAATATTTATTGTTGAAACTATTCTACTAAGGAAAAAGACATTTGAACTTGGGTAACATGAATAAATTTATTCTACTCCGGAAGTAAGTCCGGAATAAGTTACTAAAAATTACCAGTTGGCCCAGTGCGACATTCCACACTTACTTTCTCGCCATACTACTGGGCCAAAAATACTGTTTTAGGATCCCTGATGTTAGAAAATGGAGTACAACCTATTCCTTTATGTAGTACGTTGCTTTCTCTGCCTTATTGTGTAATCGGAATCCATATTTTATGGGTCCTTGGCACCGAAAAATTGGTGGCCGGCAAATCGTCGGTCTGTGGTCAACGTTAGTACCTCAAACATTCAGACGGTTTTCTCGTAAATTGATATTCCCCGATCGATGTGGCCGAAATAGATGCCCGACGAATTTGAAACGGAAATAAAATGTTGAAGCTGGTCTACAGGTCTTAACAACATTTTCAAAATGAATATAAGGATTCAAAATTTCTTGATTAATTCCCCCCCCCCACGGTTAGAGCAAAGAACGCGTAATGAAATGGCGCAAGTCTGATTGTAGTTAAATATCTCAATTTTCGGTAAATGCAAAAGCTTAAAGTGCTTCAAAGGAAGTTTTTCAAAAGCTCATTAAATTCCTGTGAAAAAGAGCTTCAAATTTCGCATTTACAGTGACGTTTAACGCCGTTTTCTTAAAGACTTCTTCAATGAATATTGCTTTTTAGGACAAGGATTTAGTCTTCTTTAATATTTTTAAAAGAATATTTCGGTTCTATCTGGAAACAGAAAAGTTGAAAAAATTTCAAAAAAATGTACTTTGAGCGGCGATAGATAGCAGCTGGCATGAATGAAGGGCAAGACTGCACAGTACCTGTCCATATTAGAAATATTTACAACGAGAAAGTCTGTGCCACCTCTAGTTCTTTAATGAAATATTTCTATAGTATTATTAGATCTTTAAATAAAGTCATGTGGAATTTTTTGAAAGAACGAGAGTTTTCGCGTAATTCTCTTTAAAGTAAAGGTAATTTTTAAAATAGGATAACAAATAGCTCCAAAATTTCCCCTCACTATTTTTTTACGAATAGGGCAAAGGACGCATAAAAATGACTCAGGCCTCATTTCCGTTGAACTCTGAATTTCCAAAAATTGCACGTTTTACAAACATACGAAAAATCATGTGCCGTCGTTGCACCACAAATTTGAGTAATGATTTTTTGTTTTCTTGGCCTTCAATATTATATGGAAATGTTTAATAATTTTTCGACATATCAGCAAAATATACGTTTATACAACGGCAGATAAGCCTACAGACAGTAGTGATTTATGTTCCTAAATCAGCAATACTGATATTGCCAATTATGGGTTGTCAATATGTGATCACTTAAAAAAATAAAGGTCGTAGCTAATTATTACTATTGTCTCGATTGAGACAGGTGTATGCAGTTTGTAGAGAAACTCCTAGGTTCGAGTCGGTAATGTTCGAGTCACATTTGAAAAAAAAATCAGAATGGCACCGAATTCTTTCAAAAATTGTTTTATCGAAGGACAAAGTACATTTGTAAAATGGACTTAGAGAACTGCAAGAGTTTAAAATTTTGATTTCTTTCCTGCACAGTTGTTGAACATAAGATATGTGATCCCAAGGAAATCTGCTCTTCAAAATTATATCTTCAAATTATAACGTTGGACGCGCAGTCTGAAGAAAAGTTTTCTCGATGGAAATACTTTTGCAGGTTTATGTAGTATTGTAATATTTTAAGTGCTAAATTATTTTTACTAAAATACTTTAAATTAACTTAACTAATTATTTTAACAAAAATACTTAAATTTTACTAACAATGTCTATTATTATAACACTCGACGTAGAAATTATATTCATCAGGTGACACTATCAACAGCTCATTACAAAAACATTCACATACAATACATGTGCGTATTTTACGTCACTTTGCCAGATGGCATTAAACGATTAAATTCGATAGAAAAGTTTAAATCCAAAGTTAAATTTTTACTGCATAACTGTTTCTATACAATTAGAGACTATTCTGAGCAATACAAGGAAAGTAACATTAATTATAACAGTGATATTTAATGTATTTACCATTTGGACTGTATAATTCTAAATAGGGCCGACCTGGATGGCCGTAGTGGCTAAGAGCGAGTACCGACTCAGCGCTTCGGTCCGAAGGGTCGAGGGTTCGCGTTCCGCCTTGGGCATGGCTGTTTGTCCCTTGACTTGTGTTGTCGTGGAGGTGTGTGTGTGTTGTCGCGGAGGGCCTCGCGTTCTGCTGACCCCAGATCAGAGGAGCCCGCAAGAGTGTTTGTCTAGTGTATGGGCGAATACGCGTCCCTTCGGGACGTAAAGGGTAACCGGCAGTCAGCTGGATAAAAGCCCTAGGAAAAAAATTCTAAATAGGGGCGGGCAAAACGCGTTCTATGATCGATCGGTCTCGCTGGCTTTGGTTTCGCAGTCTCGAGGCCTCGGAAGTCGTGCGCGCGCTTCTTATCTGCCTGCTGTTATCTCATACGTTGCTCTCCCTCAAGAATCGGAACTACCGGAACCGCTCCATTCTCGGCTGTTCTCGCCAGTATCGTCAGTACCAGCGGTCACATTGCGCTGTTTGCTGTGTTTCATGTGTGAGAAGCGACATGAGCTCTGTAACCAAAGAGACCGTAAGAAATAATCTAGCTATGGAAGCTACGTATTAATGAACGATAATGTTAATGATAAAACAAATGCATGCTCCAGGAATTTTCAGGTACTAAAATGTTGTATTTTTAAGTAATCCAGTACCATTTATTTATTAATTTCGGGGATGGGCAAAATTCTTTTAAATACTTGGCCTAAATACTTTGCCAAAATATTTTGTATATATGTATTTAAATACCTTGCTAGTATATATGTATTTAAATACATATACAAAATACATTAGGTTTTGGTTTGCTAAATACGTGCTTGAAATACTCGAAATACTAAATACAGCGTATTTTATATTTTTAATTAAATACACCTATTTCAGTTTTTACATATATTTCCAAAATATCAAAAGGCAAATAAAGAAAATAGACAAATATGCTTGACCCCTAGCGGATTTTTAACCCCAGTGAGTGTTGAAGAGGGCCGACGCAGGCCAGTCTTGCGAAGGAAGGCTTTGGTGACTCACTGGCTGTGGGCCACAATGAGAATTGAGATGTTTGATATGAGATGTATGCGTGGAAAAGGGGCCCAGTTTATGCTAATACAAAGAAATATTACGCTTTAAATAATAATAATAATAATAATAATAATAATAATAATAATAATAATAATAACAACAACACTGCCGACAGCAAGAAGAAAAGCTGCGTCGGTACTTTCTCTCTATCAACTCGTCTGTTCACAAAGCTATCTGTGATCAAGATAGAAAGATGACCCCATTATGTCTGGCACAACCAAGTAAAGTTTGATTATCTGAAGCATCAAGACCGCGTGAATATCTGGCAAAGAAAGGAACTTCATGGTAGATTCTTTGCAACTTTAACTTCGGAGAACATTGATAAGAAAACTCTGTGGAGTGGCTTCGAACCGGAGGCCTCTTCGGTGAGATGGAAGGATTTCTTTTCTCCATTCAAGACCAAGTATTCAAAACCAAAGCTTATAAAAAATTCATCATGGGTCAGCAAATTGATAGCCGATGTCGCCTATGTAAATCCACTAACGAGTCAATCCAGCATATTTGCTGTGGATGCCCCGCATTAGCACAAACAGAATACCTTCAGAGACACAACTGCGTCGCCAAAGTAATCCACCTAGCCCTTGCCAAAAGATACAACCTCGTAGAGAGTGAACAACCATATTATGAGTGCAAACCTGAGCAAGTTATCAGCAATGATCGAGCTGGAATTCTGTGGGATAGTGTAATCTTCACTGACCGAACAGTGGAAGCAAATAGACCAGATATTGTTCTGTTTGATAAAATATCTAAAACATCACGCGTCATTGATGTTGCGGTTCCTACAGATGACCGGCTTGTAAGAACTGTTGCTGAGAAAAAGAGGAAATACCAACCCCTGGCTGTTGAATTGAAGGACATGTATGGATTGCGCGCAGTGGAAGTGCTTCCAGTAGTGGTCTCAGCGAATGGATTGGTCACCAAGGAATGGCAAGAGATCGCGAAGAAGTTAGAATTGATTGAAAAGCATATACGGACAATTCAAAAAGCCGCATTATTGGGAACAGCAAATATAGTCCGTAAATTCTTAAGTCTGACTTGACTGATATAAAAAACAAAATATATTGTTCCACTTTACCTGCAAACCATTGTTGCCTTGGGTGATTTTGAGAACCCCGGTATCAGTGTATATCTACAGAAAATAGGCAATAATAATAATAATAATAATAATAATAATAATAATAATAATAGTAAAAATAAAAAATACAGTGATTGTAACATTGAAATAGATAAGTTTTTAATTAATTTTTTATTTTACCATTCTGGATAAAGTAACATATTGAAGAGCTGCTGCTCAAATGAAAGAGTAAAAAGTGTCATTCTGGTACCTCTTAATTGTTAGAAACGTTTCTGAATTAAACTAAAAAAATACTTTATTCAACAAATTTGTGCAAATTAATTCTAGGGCAAACCCTAATTTCGTTGCAGATTGCAAACGTTATTACTTTTATTTATGGAGGTCAATAATAAAAAAATTAATTTTTCGAATTCCTCTTTACTTTCGCGGTTACTCGTTTTCCAATATTTCAGAAACTAACGTATCGTCGATAAAAGAAGTGAAGGTTGCAAAAACATCTGAATCTGTAATGTTTTCTTGTTTTCCCGCGGAAAAAAAGAATTCTCATTTACATAAAAACTTCTCAAACCCGAAGAAATCCTTTAGTATTTCACAATGTGTGAACCATGTACCCCTTATCCTTATTCTTTTCAGATTTCTTCTCCATATTCTTAGATTTCTACTTCTGTGTTAGGGCGCCATTGCAAGGTAAATGAAAGCTTTCATTGTCCTATTAATTTGCTCCGAAGCCACGGCACACTGTAAACGTGCAGAACGCCTTGCGTAGACCGGGGCTCCGATAGTGAGAGATTCGGTTGCGTCTCCAGCATTCATTCGCCCCGGTCTGGGCATCCCGATAACAGGCCAAGTCTAGGAATCGTTCGTTCTCGATAATGGCAGTGTCGGAACTGGGAACCAGCAGTATCGGCGCGCCTGGTCTCGCCGCCGACAACGAACGGAACTCAGGGCGTTTTTGCCCGGCCCTAATTCTAAACAGTACGTAACAAGTATTGCATCGCAGCTTCTGGGTCAATGATCCCCATCTCGATCAGGTTTTCCGTCCAGTTTCCCTGATCCATTGAGCAAATTAACTCATTGTTGCTCATTCTCAAAACTTTTGGAGTGACCTTCGTATCCATCGATTTGTATACTTTATTGCATTTGTGAGTTTAAGTACTTCAAATGACTTCAAATGAAGTTTTTTTGAAAACATAATAAATTCCTGTGGGAAAGAACATCGATTTTCTCATTTAGAGTAATGCTTATTCGCCATATTCTTAGAAACGGCTTCAAAATTTTCAATGAAAATTTCTTGACGAGGTTTTTCTCGTCTTTAATATCCTGCAAGTCTTACTTCGTTTCTACTATTAAGAAACCGAAAAGTTGCGAAAATGTCAAAAAAGTATACTTTCGGTGAGGAGAGATGGCAGCTGGCCAGAGAATGGAGCAAGACCTTAAAGCCAGTCCACACCAAGGAATATTTGAAAAATTTGCTTCGAGAAAGTCTGTGCCATTCTGTAGCACTGCTAGTTGCTTACAACTAAGGGTGTAGGGGAAAGGTGTTAAGGTGTTAGTAAGGTGTAGGGTTAAGGTGAATAGAAAATATTAAGAAGTTTTTTCGTCTTGTCAACACACTTCTCTCCCCGCCTTCCAATGAGATGCCTAAGATTACCGCGATTGCCATTGCTTTAAAATTGATGTGAAAAAAAATTTGCTCCCAGGAGACAGTCAGTGAGTCTTCCGTAGTTTCTGCTTTATGAAGTATGAACGAGACAGAAGTTTCAAACAGATTGTACTGCTGCGCAAATAATTCGCCGCCGTAGGGGAGGCACCGCATGCCTATCTATTATAAAAAGGAATTTTGGGAGGGAAATATGAAAAGAGAAACACCGAGTCAAGTTAACATATAGCTAATTAGGAAATTAGTAAATCTGAATCAGTGAAATTAGGTAAAAAATAAAATTATGTATTTACTACAGGCTGGTTAACTGGTTCTAATAATCGAACGGTGGCAAAATGCCTTTAGGGCCTTTGGCGTGAGAGCATTTGGTCGCCGCTCGATCATTTGAACCCCCATAACCCCGTTGCTGGATAAATAGCTAATATTCTCTTATCATTTTTGCCACACTTATCCCATTGTACGTCACTCAGTTCCTACTGGTTTTGGCGTTGAGTTAAATAAAATGGCGCTGTCGGAGGAGAAGAGCCACCACGAGGTCCTCGCGCCGCGAGGACTAAACGTCTCGGTCGAGCGATATCAACTTCCAGGAGAACGGGTGGTGTCGTAAATCCCTCGTTTCGGTTATGTGCTTGCACGAGGCGGCGACCCTTCAGGAGGAGACGATGTGCCCGTGGAGAGCCGTCTCGGAGAACTTGAGAAATGAGTACTTGAGATGTAAACCAGGACAGTCGCAGCTCTCAGCGATTGTGATAGATAACACCATTTACCAAGAAGTTAAATATAAAGTATAAAGTATCTCGGGTCACTACTAAATCAAAATAATGCTATAGAAAAAGAAATCAAAGAAAATATCAGCTGGGAACAGAGTATAGTATAACCAGAGTATATAAGGTTATATTTAAGAGCATATTGTTGTCCAAAGGAGCCAAACTCAAGTTATACTATGCAGTAGTTAGACCAATAGTTACATACGCAGCCGAAACATGGACTATTAAAGCAAATAATCAAAAACTATGATATTCGAAAGGAAGAAATTAAGATAAATATTGGGTCCTGTAAGGCTAGATGATGATCAATGAAGAATAAGATTTAACACAGTAATAGATAATTTAATAAAGCACAAAAACATAATAAATCATATAAATGCACTAAGGTTAAGCCGGTACGGACACTTATGTAGAATGTATGATAAGATAAATGTAAAGAAGATCTATATTTGGATCCCATTAAAAACAAGAAAGAAGGGAAGGCCAAGGAATATGTGGAAAGACGATCGACTAGAAGACATCAAGGTGATGAAAGTAAAAAGCTGGACGAGACTGATTCACGACTGGAAAGGATGGAAGGCTGTTGTAGAGCAGGCCTGGGGATGGGTCCTCGATACTCTCAATACCTCGATACCCTCGGTACTCGGGTGGTATCGATAGCGATCGATACTTTCGGAAAATAACTCGATACTTTTTCGATACTTTCAATTATTTATGCCATTCCCCATATCTTCTGATTTTACGGAAGAATTGTCTTCTTTACATTCCTCTTTCTCCTATTTTTCTTCTGTTAGCAACAAGAAAGTGTCCGTCTGTTTGGATTCACTTACAGTCGTTAAAATTACCCAATGCTGCAATATCGGAGCGCCGTACCCTGTTCTTTATCCCAATCGCGCCTGTCACCATTTCTTGGGATAGCACTTGTGAGCTACCGGCAATCTAGTGACGACAGACACGATAAGCAATGCTCGATGACAGCGTTTCTTTCCGGGATACCGGGATCCCGTCCTCACCACACCGCGGACGCACCTGACAGAGCTCTGTTCTGCATTTTAAAGTGACCGAAAGACGGCTATTATAGATTAGTGCATTCCATAAACAAAAAGAGTGAAGTGTGGAATTATTTTGAAGAGGACTCAAAAGATGACAATCGTTCTAATTGCAGAATATGTAAAAAAAAAAAACAAACATTTTCGCCTGGTGGACAATCACACAATACTAGTAATTTCAAAAAAATATGTTACATCAATACACCGGGTAGTATTCAGCTCCGCCGAACGCAAGACAGCCAACTAATTGTAACAGCTTTTCCCCTCTAATATATTATTATATAGGGATTAGCTGTTATCAGGTAAATTTATATTATCCGGGGTTCGATAGTCTGCCTCTACAGCATTTCAGTTAATACCAAAAATATTACGTGGTATTTTAAGCCCATCCCCTTAGTATTTATTACAGGAAATATTATGTTTTCTGCTCCTGTTGCTTTGGTTCCAGTTGTAACTAATATCACCTTTGCTGTGACTAACAAGAAAAACAACAAAAGAAAACAAACATACACACTTGACACAACAATTTGTTATTATTAACAAAATAACTTTTTTACAATTCTCTCCTCTCTGGTTGCAAGCTCGGACGTTCCCTCTTTATAATTAATTCTAAAATATAATACAATTTAATTTTAATTATACCAAGACTTGATCTTCTTACATCAATCATCAAAAAAATTTCAATCAAAACGTCCCCGTTTTACTTCCCTTTCTGAAGTTTCTGCCTTCTTGACCCATGTGTTGTTCGTTCCCATTCCATTTACCATATTTTATGCTCCCTCGATGTCCATAACTCCACACAAGCCAGTTTCCTTCGTTACTATCTTTTATTTCCGTGATATAAAACACCTCCCACCTAGTCACGCTGTTTACACTCTGCCATTTTTATAACTTAACTACGCCGACATTGCGAGCAACCCTCTCTCGCGATCCGCTTGCTATCAGCATCAGCTCTGCTCTCTGTCTTCCTCAACCCCAGGTCGGTTCTCTTCTTACGTTCATTTTGTGCGCCTTTCATTTCATTCCGCGCACGAACTCCTATTATGATTGGCTGTTCGTTCGTCCATGTTTACTTATTTTTCCTTGACCTTTGCCATCTTACTTCTTTCGTAAACTTACGTAAACTATTTCGTAAATGACTTGCTTAAGGGCGGGAATATATTTTCAGAAAATGCCGAAGTCTATTACTATAACACTCGACGTTGAAATCATATTCATCAGATGACAGTATCAACAGCTCATTACAAAAAATTCACATACAATACATGTACATTATTTTACAACACTTTGCCAGATGACATTAAACGATTCAATTCGATAGAAAAGTTTAAATCCCAAGTGAAATCGTTTCTGCTGCATAACTGTTTCTATACAATTAGAGACTATACTGAGCATCACAAGAAAAGTAACATTAATTTTAACAGTGATATTTAATGTATTATTTACCATTGGACTGTATAATTCTAAACAATATGTAACAAGTATTGTATCGCAGCTTCTGGGTCAATGACCCCCATCTCGATCAGGTTTTTCGTCCAGTTTCCCTGATCCATTGAGCAAATGCTGAGATGACCCCTTGTTTTGCTTCTGGACATAAATGTAACTTCATTATCTGTGCACGTCTTCTAGAATTCAGTGGGAAATATAGTTATTCAAATTATCGTTTCCATGTTGTCGCGGCAGGAAGTATTATTTCTTGACGAAGGACATCATGGATAAGAGCCCAAAATGTATTGCTTATTTATCCATGAAAATAGATTTTATTACATGGGAGTGGCTATTTTTTCATTCAAAATTCAAATAGTATATGACTTCCAAAAAATAGTAGACGATTCGACTGATATTGCTCAAGTACCTCAGTGTCCTGTGATGCTTAAGATTGTTAATCTCTAGTAAAACTGAGGACTACTAGAATTATAAGATTGAGACGAACAATATTTTGTCTTTGAAAAGGACAGAAAAATTACCAACACGCACCACTCCTGAGGTCAACTCGCTCTTTAAGAATGATTGTATTCAGATTTACCGGGCGTTGTGTTATGAAAACTTGGGCCTCATTTTTGATGGAAATGAATGGACAGTTTTGCGATTGTCAGCTAATTAAATGTATTTGCTTTGCTGATTGCACATAATTTGGAAGTATAGAATACATGCTTTGCTTCCAGTGCAGTTGAAAACCTGCAAATTTTCTTTAGATCTATCTTTCCCATAACAAATCGTTTAAGAAACGAACTAAGATGAAAAAAGTATGGTCAATTTCTACTCGGAAAAGATGTCCGATGGAATTTTTACGAGCGCTTACAAATTGTTCTCCCTCATTGTAGTCGATCTCTTATTATAACATCGGCGGAAACAAGCATTTCTTGCCCGAAATGCATAAAAAAGCATGTTCAGAGGAGATACTTTCTTCTTGGAGGAATATCGAAGTTCAGAAGGAACTTCTGCTGTTAATGGTGAAACAGTCATTCTATGAAGACACAAGACAAGTTTGCTACCTTGAAGGACTGAAGTATTGTCTTGCTATACAAGAAATGGGCGGGTTCAGTAATTAAGATAAAAAGTACATTTCTACTTTCATATTATTTCTTCACAGCCATGAGCGACTACTGCGAACAAAATTTATCCACTTCTTCAATACCATGTCCTCACATTTTCTGTCGAAAAATTGTCGATGTTTTACCACTACACTATTTACTACGTAAGCACGTAGGAAGGTGACAAGTTCATCGATTACTCACCCTATACTGCTTGTATATGTGAAAATTTCTTGTGAACAACGTAGACATTTCTCTCACATCATGCCTGCTAATGCTCCTGCTACTGCTACTACCCAGCCACGAACAAAGCGTTCTCACCCTCTGATTGGCATGGGGCGACTGAGTCACAGACTCCTAGATATGGGCGATGCGTTCAAAAGATCCGGTTTATCTCCAAAATCGGTTCATGAACTTCCCTTTCAAAATGAATCATGGCCAATGAGTTAGAATATACTACATAGAGTGGCTGACCCTCAGATCTCAGCGTTCTTGGTGGGCGCTCACAGAACTAGGGAGCGCCATGTTTTTGCAGGTCAGGACATAAGTCGTGATCTGGAGGCGGCTTATAGAACTGTTGTTATACTGAATCGACGTGTGGTTTGAATCAGATCTTATTTCTATATTGTTCCCTTTTTCCTTCAAATGTATTTAAATTATATTTAAATGCATTTAAATTATATTTCAATTTTATTGTGCTTAGTTCTTTGTTTATGTTATTGGCAATTATTACTGACAACCGTCCTATTCATTTTATAATGTTTATATTTGCCAACTTATTTGTGATGTTTCTTTGCTTCTTTTTGCAATAATATTCACTTTCAGGCGTTATGCTAACAACAATATTTCAATAGCTTCCATTCTTATCTCAACAATAGATGCAGGATATGTTTTTAGTTTTTAATTCGTTCTCCGTAACTAATAAGATTTTTTTTAATTATTAGTTTTTGATCAGATTTCTATTAGACGCGGCCCGCGCCCATGTGGCCATAACCAGCACCTTATGGAATACTAGAATGTCCTGTTTCTTCAGAGGGCGCTGCTTTAACTGCAAAAAACATGGCTTCAATTTGCTGCAAAGTTGGCGGCGCTTCAGCCACTGTTATGTAGTATATTCTAACTCGTTGACCATGGCACTTCGCTTGTTGACGGTGTAAGAATAGGTGTGTCAACTCGCTGCTTTTTTTAAATTCGTTGCGACGTTGTTGATGCAAAGCGTCTCTTAACCCTTGTTGGGCGTTGAGCGCTTTCTTCTGGAGTAATCCTCCGTTACTGAGCATACTATACTCATACTCCGTTACTGAGAATAATCTCAAGTCACGTCTCGTCACGTTGCAGTCAGTGCCTTTTATCCCTTCGGACAGGGCCTCGACGACGTTAGATCCCGGGGTTCCTGACCGGTCACCCAACCAAGAACCCGCGAGTCTCGAATTCGCTTAACCTTCGTGACTTCACGGAGTGTAGTAAACGAATTCGGCTAGCGCCGCCGGCTTGTTTTTGGATTTTATGAAACTAAATTAAGGATAGTTCCTTGCTTCCCCGTGTGTTATGCTGGACTCTAATTAGGTATTTATAATGACGCAAGGAGCATTTAATACTTAGTATACACTTTTTTACACGTAAATTCTCCATTTTTTAAAATAATTCAGTATTAAACATATTTATTCCCAACTTAAAAATATAAATGACTCTAGTGCACGAATAATATGGAAATCCATTATTATAACACATTATGCATTAGTATTTAATTTACCTATTGTTTTTTAACTCACGCTAGGGGCCTAATTATGTGATGAAACGAAGCTGACGTGTGATCATAAGGTTAGATTACCGTCACACATAAGGTGGGTCGGTCAATTTCAGATAGCAGGGCGCACACGCTATATTTGTTTATAGGGCGCGGCGGCGATGGTGTAACGGTTAGGGAATTGGGCTGTTATATACAAGTTCGCGAGTTCAAACCCGATGGAAGCCGCGAATTTTGAAGGGCGAAAAAATCCTTCGGAAGGGAAGTAAAGCCGGCTGTCCCATGTTACTAATTTAATGTAAAATATCCTCAAGCCTAAATGAAGCCTCTGAGCAAAATTCAAACTACTTGTTTCGCCGCCCAAGTAATACATTCTTTCTCGCCTAGTAGGTGAAAGGAGCGTAACGAAATTTGCGTGGTCAGACGGAAGAGTCGCCTCGTGACCTGAGTCTCGCCACGTAAAATAAGGCATTCATTCATTCAAGCGCCCCGCTTACCGGCCACCGGCATCGAGCATCTCAGTGGTGGGCGCTCTGGGTCGACGGAATCCATTGTTTACTAACAAGTACAATTAAACTCAGATTTCTTTGAAGTGCAACCCATCGAAGTGTCAGGAACACTTTATTGTAAGAAAAAATGTGTTTGTATACAATTTGACTTCTCACTAATACGATTCCAGTATCTCCAGTCCGACTGGTTACTTAGAGAAATGGAGATGAACATACAGAATGATGGATCATTTAAGTAGGAAAACTAACTACTGTTGCATCAGATTTACTTAGTATTGAGGTGTCTGGTTATTTTGCTATTTTAACGTGTGGTTTTTATTTTAACATAAGATTTTCAACTCGTAGGATCTCGAGGTCGTTCGGAACATCAATTTTGCAGAAAATCGTCCGAACGGTTTGGAATCGATAGTCAGATAGGTAATGTGGAGTTTTTTGATGTGAAAGTTACATGATGAAGTTGATGTTGCATGACATTTGATGAAGTCATTTAAAACCTAAGTTGGAAAACAAGAAAAAATATAATCTTAGCATTTCATAAAGAACAAATTTATTGTTTATTTTATAACATATAATTTGCATTATTTAAAAGCTGTACTTTTAAAATATTACAATTTGTTGTACCACACATGTACAACTTTCTTTTGTGCAAGAATTGAAATTGAGTTGATGATCTTGTTCTGTTTATATTATTAATTAGTATATCACTAAATATTTTCTTTGCTATGTCAGACAGTTGTGAAATATCGAACTTCAAATATCAGCGAACTTTAAAAAGGCCAAAATATTTAGTTTATAATCATCAATCACATTTACATTAACTTACTTTAACTCAAATTTCAAACAACAAACAATGAATAATATAAGAATACAAAGGACTAATATTAATAATCATATAATATTTCGTCTAATACTAAAACCCTCTAACATAAAATTGAATTGATGCATAAATTGAAATTGAATAAAATTGAATACATAAAGAACAAATTAAGAAAACTGAAGATTAACTACGCTAAAATATCAGGAACACGGGAAAGTTTTCTTATTTCTGGTTTTACAGTAAAAGTTTGAAAGATACATTTCGAATAGGTTCATTGAGTGGGTTTAAAAGCAAGATCATTTCCCTGTGCCTCAGCATTGACCTACATCCACCTTTATATTGAATTTTTTTTCGCTACATTTCAATTTGTCTCCACTATTAAATCCTCAGCAATTGCCATTTTCATGACCAATTGTGTGACCTGGAAAGCACAAACACTTTGTAAATAATGTACATCATGGAGGTCATTAGAATTTACATGTCATAATACAATTTTTGAATGCTTCTAGATGGCACAATAGTGTGTAATCTTACCTGGTTGGGAGATTTGATTATGAGAGACTCCCCCGTAGTAAAGTAGTGGGCAACAAAGCCATTCATAACGAACTGGGTAACCTTCAAATAATAAAAAAAACATTAACAGAAAACAGTTAGTTGCAAATCATATGAATTGTGTACAATGTAATTATAACCCTTTAATGCCCTGTGTTACATATATGGAACATTTCTGGTCAACTCAATTTGCCCCTATTGCACTAATTTGCGAATTTTATTTCTTGAATAGACAGATACATCTTAAATGAATCATAAGGGCAAGTATTTTTTCACCCCTGGTAGCTAAATGTCAATTTTGATGAGAGCGCTAAAACATGGTATATTTCCAGTCAGAGCATATTAATGACTTGCGTCGGTTCGAATATTCATCTAAAGCCGTTCTTAGCTGCTATATGCCTGTGGTTTAGTCGGAGGGAGAGGCCGATGTAAGGCTGGTCCGCACGAAGTTGACAGGGCTTTTGCAGTCCTAACAATGACTCTGCGCGTGCGGACGCGACGACAATGGGCTACATGCACAGAATTATTTTGGGTATTGTGGGAATACCCAAAATACGAGGATTATATATATATTATTACGAGAATTATTTTGGGTATAAATTAAACATATTTTGAAACAATGCTTCTTAATGGAAATCTTTCAGAATACTCAATGGTTTGTAATTTCACCTTGTTGGGAAATTTGTCCCCAGTAGAGGTTTTGGAAGTTAGCGTGTTCATACTCTGGAGGACCTGAAAATATTAAACATTTTTTTCAGAAAACAGGTACTTGCAAATGGCGTAAATTGTGTGCAACACTGATATAATATATATAAATTAAATATAGACATTTTAAAATTGAAAGAAATGCAGTTGAATGGAAATCGTTCAGAATGCTCAATTGCGTGTAATTTCACCTTGTTGTGGGAATACTTGGCCCCAGTTGAGATTTTGGAAATTAGTGTAATCGTAATCAGGGAAACCTGGAACTAATAAACATTTTTTTCAGAAATTAGACAGCTGAAAATAGAGAGCGTCAAAAACAGTTAAAAACAGTGTGTGACGTTGTTAGTAACTTCACCTTGTTGTTGGTAGACTTGTTCATAGTTGAGGTTTTGGAAATTATTGTATCCATAATCTGGGCAACCTAGAAATTATAAAAACTTTTTATAAAAGCTATTCTAAACGAGACAGTCGCAAATTAAACATTTTATGTACTATAAAGTACATTTACACACAATACAGTTCTAAATTTCTGTAATAATATATTTTAAACCACAGTATTCAAATTAATGAATTAAAATTGATAATTTAGTTTTATATTTATTTTTTACTTACTTAATTTTTTGGGAATCAGGGGTTCGTCGATTACTAAGATCATTGACGTATATGAGTGATAATGTAATTAGTTTATTTTTGTATTATTATTATTATTATTATTATTATTATTATTATTATTATTATTATAGTTATTATTATTATTACATTGATGTTGTAATTGATGTTTCATGTATTTTCGTCAAATCACACTAAAATTGTGTATGACGTACAGGGGAGAGGTAAAATTTGCGAACGTGATAAAGTATGATCTCGGCATGTTCGAGCAATGGTGGAACAAGATGCTGGAGAAATGACAGAACGCTGAGAAAACACAAGGTCACATCTTCCACTTCAAATTATACAGGATGAATCAGGGATCAAGCCTGAACTACAGAGGTTGAAGACATATGTGCTATAAGTTATTTCACATCTACACTTTCTCAATTAATGAAAATCTTTCGGATTGCTCATAGTTAGAAAATTTACCTTGTTGTAGGGAGACTTGATTACAGGCAAACCTTGGACAGTGATTGTCTTCATAACCAGGGTATCCTGAAAAAAGTAAAAAAAATTATCTTACAGAAAACGGACTTTTATTTGGTACTTATGGATGAAGTAGTTTTAAATTTTATGTTAATTATACACTATAATCTCATGATTTTAATTGAAGTTTTTAAAATGAAATTCCTTTAATTAAATACTAAATTTCACCTTGTTGTTGAATGTTTTTACCATAGTCAAATTTTGGCACGTTCATATATTGATAGTTAATTGGGTAACCTGGAAATAACCAAATTAATTAGGCACAGAGGAAACAAGCATTTCCAAATAATAGAACATTATAATTCTATTAATTTTATAAGTTAAATAAGTTATTAACACAGATCATTTGAAGCAATAACCTTTTTGTCCTCTGCAGTTCAACACACTAGAAACATAGTATAAAATGCCATATTCAGTTTTGTCAGTAGAACATTGAAGTCTGAACAAAATATTAATTGCCCACCACTTTTTATGATAATTTGAAATGCAGGTCTCTTTCACTTGGTTTTAACATAAAATATGTGTTTTCAAAACTGAATAATGTTAATTTAGTACTTAATATTTCCGCGACTTCTTACAAGTACATTATTTAAGATAGAAACAGTGTTCTGAAGGAAAACTGTTCTTAAATAGTAGATCATTCAATAAGGTCATACACTATCTTCTGGAAAATATGAGTGATTTTATTTGAAATCGTGGATTCAAAGAAGTTTAGAAAGATGATTTTTTCAAAAAACGGATCAGTTTTTCTGGATTTTTACTCGAATAGGGTAATGTCCACTTCATAAAGTGGGTGAATGTCATTTAGAATACTTAGTTATGAATAGATCCTTGGTTAAATATGGCCAATACTCTATTTGTTCTTTTTATTATTTTTTTTCAATCCCCGGTCATGACCACCACGGGCGCCCAAGGAGCGGCCAAGGTAACTTGCCACAGGCCCCGAAAATTTAATTTAATCCTAAACAAATCAGAATCTTTACCTATCTGTTTATATGTTAGGGAGGGCAGAAATTTTGTTTGAATTAAAAAGCCCCTCGTTGCATCTACTTCCACAGGCTCTCATTTTCTCTCGGCGTCCCTGGTGGCCACTCGATTTTCATTTTGTGTGCTTAGCTTTCCTCGCTCGAGCGCGCGTGAGCAGGGGGAGCACCGTGTGACCATGTGTGGCGGACGGAAAACTACTGAAAAAATGCTTAAATAATAAATGACTAAATGAATATCATTGGATTCATCTTTTTACGCTGATAGGCTAAATGATAGGCTAAAAATAGATATTGTTCCATTTGATAAAAACAATGTCACCTCATATCTCGAAAAAAAAATTGATAAAATAGAAATGACTGTATGTATCAATTAGCCCCATTCCCTCATGCACTTCCATGAAAACTGCATTATAATAACTTCAACCGTTCATACTCTTCAGGAGGTGCTACATTTCCGTGACTCACCTGTATATTTATTAAATTAGTATATTCATTAAATGGAATAATTTTGTACTATGTGTTGTTTTTTAGTTACACATATATATATATATATATATATATATATATATATATATATATATACAAACATATAGTAAAATATCTCTAAGCCGGAACCTGTAAAACCTGGAAACCTGCATAAACCGGAAAAATTCTCCACCCCGTGAAGTTAAATGGCATTTTACAGAGCATAAAACGGGACCTCAACGTGGAAACGGAAAGGTTTTTCATGTCCTGCAGAGAAAATCTTCATGAAATGGAATTCCTGTAAAATTAATTGCAATTGACAGAGAGACGTGAGATGTTTGTCATTAAATGAATGCATCAGCTACCTTGTTTTAAATTCTCTATCCCTGTGACACGATTTGGTCGTGGCAGCCGAACATTGAAGGAGACGTGCTTGAGTTCTCAAAGTGGAATTCGAACTTCAGGTCGCTTGTCTCTCAAGGCGTAGGTATTACGGAAATTCCCTCTCTCCAGACTCTCTGCGAGTGAAGTGTAGGTCATGGCTTCTATTCACGCGTCTCCCTGCTCCGTGTTGAAAAATATAATCCCTCGATCAGATACGCAGTGCTTAAGTCCATGCGAGTGTATCAGAAAGTCGCAGTACTTGGTTGTGACCCATTGTGCATTGAAAAAGTCTGCAACTACTCCAAAAACAGCTCGGAAGGTATTTTTCAACTAAAATAAGAAGCTGTCAATGAGTGTTTAATATTCATTTATTGATAATTCGTTCGATAAATACGTTATATGATCATGTATTTTGAGAAATATAATGAAGTGGTGTAATTTACTGCTTTCAGGGCAGACATTTCAATATCAGGTCATAAAATGGACAACTTTGAATAAAACGGAAACCTTGCTAAATCGGAATTTGTTTGGGTCCCTATCGATTCCAGATTCTCAATTTCAGAGAAAGAGAGAGAGAGCGGGAAACCGAGAATCGAACAGCCAGCCACATTCGAATGCGGGACATTAATCATCGCGCCACTGGGGTTTATTCGAGAAACTCTGAAACAGTGTCGAATTTCACTTACCTATCAGTCTACGTTTGACTGCGGCGTTCATTTTGCATGAAAAAATGCCGCGAAGTTACAGCAACGAGGAATACGCGGACAATTTATGTTTACGGTTGTCTGTGACGGAATTGCGGAAAGAGCGATGCATGAATATCATAGACGATTTCCTAATCGTATTGTACCGTATAAAAGCGTATTTATTAACGCCTTCAGAAGGTTGCGAGAAACTGGTTCGTTATCTACGACCTCCAAAGGCGGCCTTTGTCTAGCTACGGAACAAGAAAGTGACCTTGTTGTCATACAAGCTGAAGAAAATCCTTCAACCAGTGCAAGAAGAGTATCTAGGTTTCTATCTTTACAAATTTTGCAATGTACAACATTTACAACTACAAGACACGTATCACAATCACAACCACAATCGCGTATGCAGTTTTGTACCTGGCTTCTTCAAAGACCTGATACTTGCCGGCAGATATTGCAGACGAGGCACAGTTTACGACAAGTAGAATAATTAATTCTAGAAATAGTCATTTATGGACTTCGTTTAATCCACATGCATCACGTGAAAGTCCGGGTACACCAAGTACAATAAAATCCGTTCATTAGCGTCATCAGTGTTTCCTCGTTCCAGTATCGGCCAAAGAACTTTTTCTTGAACTTGTCGTTCGAGGAATGTAAAGTTGACGAAGTCCTTGCCTATGTTCGTAAGTCGCTCTCCAGTATTAGATACAATAATTGAACTTTCTGTCTATGTGACAGGTTCGTAATTGCCAGATACCTTTCCACAGCTCGAATGAAAGAACGAGGGTTTTACCGTACATCTCCCGAAAACTTCAGTGACAGTGGGATCGACATATGCGACGGACCGCCCCCTAATCCTGGCACAAACTTCGTCCCTTTCAAATTTTCGACATCATCCTTCACAGTGACTATCTTCTCTTCGCACACTTTAATTTCTCCTAGTTTCTTTTCTACTTTATCGAGACACGCTTTCGATTCTTCCCTCACATTCTGCACTCCCGTTTCCGCTTTCATTCCGCATTCAGCAATCTCGTTCATCGTCGTTTGCTCGATATTTATCATTTTGTCCTGTACTCCCTTCATCCTAACATCCTGTTCCTGAATCTTAACATTGCACTGGTTCATTAACTCTTGACTTAACCTTTGCCCTAATTGATCGATTTTCTCATTCAACCTTCGCTCATGTGCAGCAAATTCTTCGGCTATAACCATATTCTGTGCCGTTATCTTCTCGTTTAGGGCATCGTATTGCTTTCGAATCTGTTCTTTCAATTCCGACAACTCTTCTGTAATCTGGATTGTGAGCATTTGCTGTATTTTACTGAACATAAATCGATGTATTCGTGGATTTCATGAAGTTCCCATTATCTTCATCATACTAAACAAGTTTTCCTCGTCTATCACCTCTTGTTCATTAATTCCTACCTCCTTTTCCAATGCTTTTGGCACACACCCAGTCGAAGCTGTCGTATTGCGCTTCTCTTCCTCCAAGCGTTCTTTGCGTGAATCGTGCAAAGTTGACTCATCGAGTGCCTTCTCAATCTCACTCGCTGCTGCTTCTCCCTCCCCCTCTTCACTATTTTCGCCCCCTACTTACAACTTCCTCTATTCCATGAGTCTATCCCTCCGCGCCATGGCGATGGTTTTCATGCGACAGACTAAATCCAATATAAGACACCCCATTCAAAATGCTACCTTGTTCTAACACAATTTCACAACAATGCACATTCACTTCTGGGAACAAACCTCACGATGTAAAATAAATTGCAATAAGTGCCAAATATGCACATTCCTCACGCTCATTTCCTAAACATAGTCCTTACAGTCCCGAGTTCGGGCGCCAGTTCTCTTGCGACGCAACGCTCTGGCGGGCGTCGTGGGTGGCGCTGTCCGTGGTTGGTCAACAAGATGCAAAATGCCCATCCTCAAACTCTTAAATGATAATACTAGTTCATTGTCATACAAGTAATCATTGCAACATTCTGCTCTCTTTACCCTATAGAGTCACACCGAACTACTCTCACATGCTAATTCTACATGCTATGAAATCACATCATGCAAATTACGATCAGAAGAAACTCATGGACAAACATTTAGCTAAAACCTTATGGGAGTGGAAATAGCTGTGTCACTGTCCTCTTTCTACTCAGATATTTATTTCACAATCTGTGAAATTGGACAATCTCCAAAAAAATATTGCACTAACACAGAGAAACTACAGCATCTCATCCCCAACTTGACAGAAATTAACTACTCTTGACACATTCCCTATAGTAAGAAAATTTACCATTCCAACATTTTAACGATAAATAGTTGAAAGTTAAAACAACAGCAACAACGATAGTAATAATAATAATAATAATAATAATAATAATAATAATAATAATAATAATAATAATAATAATAATAATAATAATAATAATAATAATAGTAAAATTATTATTATAAAAATTATTTGGAAATTACTTAATTACATCACTGAAATTTACTAATCACTTATTTCTCCAGTTCATGTATATGTTCCCACTCTCCCATCGAATTACAACTGCACGCCTCCATCCCTTCATCCTGCAACGCGCCTCGAACACAACCTCTTCTCATGAATGAAATGTTCCACAGCCAACTCAAGTACATAGGTTATGAATCCGTTTACCTCTTCTCCTATTTGCAGTGGAGAGCCACATCCCACCGATCCCACCCACATCCCACATCCCACTATCCTACCGACAACTCGGCACTGCCCCACACTCCCATCTCACGCCCCTCCACCATCTTCTCCGGTCGCTTGCCTCCACCATCAAAAAGATTTTGGGGGCGGCCGTCTCAGCGAACTCTGTCCATAACTTCCATTACTTCCGCTGCCGACATGGAGCGCGCATTTCAAGTTACGTTGATGCCCGCTTCCCTCAAAGCTAAGAAATGTGACTGGTTTTTGAACACCTCCGGTGCGACAGTCGCCCACGGCAGCCTGTACATGGACGGCCACGATCGTGTGTATATATTGGACTTTTTATTAATCAATGTATAACCAAAAAATCAGGAAATATAATTTAAAAAATAATTTGTTGAACTCTTGTAAGACAATTTGACGTTACATTCGGTGTAAGTCGCAAGGCACTTGTCACCTGTTCCTCTAAATATTGAGACAACTACGATTATTTGTATTATATATCTGTGACAATTTCACAACTTCCCAGGATAAGATGTACGTAACGACCATAAGTAGCAGGAACCTTATGTAGCACAGGAATAACAATTAATTTTTGGAAGCAGGACAATTACTAAAATAGTCTGCCCTATTGACCTATTTAGCATGTGACATTGTGACAAGAACGATGTAACCAGCTATTCTTCTTAATCATGACTGCGTAGCTCAGTGCATTAACTGATGTCACTGCAGCGCCTCTGACTGGGGGTCCTAGGTTCGAGTCCTGACGGCGGCAGGAGTTTCGACACTAGCTTTTCAGCTAGGTCGAATTCAGTCGTTGTCTGGAGGAGAATTCTAGCGGCCGGCTGCTCTGATCGGTAGTTATCCGCGGTTTCTCCGATCAACGCCAGGCGAATGCCGGAGCAGTACCCTAACACACGGACCGCGCGCGATCTATCCTTCCTCTTCCTTGTCCTATTCTCTCCCCTTACACACACACACTTTCACCAACATGCACTACACTACTACATATTCCGGGAGACCGGTCGGGAGCTTACAGCTTGTCCCCGGCTGGGGCGGTGCCTCACTGGTGGGAGAGTCCTGGTTTGGGGGGAAACCCCACTAGCCGACGGTAGATCGGCGCCGGATCTCGCCATCCGGGGAAGATCACTGCCATCTCCGGAGAAAAACATGCACTACACTAACGGGACTAATGACCGAAGCAGTTGACGCGCCCGGAAACACGAAAAAATCATTCAATCAAATAATCATGACTGCCTGTCATGCTCTTCCCTTCTATCTCCGTTAGCTCACTGATCTCGTACTAATTCTCCCTGTATCCACAAATCCTTATTTACCCTTCATTCCATCAACCTTCTATGTCATCTGGGAGCCACTTCAGTGCACCTACAAACTACATCAAGCTTTTAGTACTAAAATGTGATAATGACTTACCTTCTTGGCTGTGATGTAGATGGCTTCCTGGATTGTTAGTCGTGTACGAGTCATATAACTGTCTCTGCTGGGCGTCGATCATACATACGTCCATGGGATCTGAATGTGGAATGGTAGTATGAGAAGATTGATGTGGTAACTGTTGTTCTTGGTCCGCGCACCTTTCCAAAATCGGAGTGTAATATACTGGACTATATGAGCACACTGGCGCTCCATATCCAGAAATAGTAAAAGGTGCAATGTGTGTTGCAGAGTTCTGGGCAAGTGAGTTCTGGTAGCATGACATGCAGTTTTCAACAGTGGAGGGCAAGTCAGATTGCTGAGTGTGTTTTTCAGTCACTTCGCTTGTAGAAAGATCGCTTTCGAACTGTATATCTTGTATGCCGTCTCCGCTGTTGCTGTCCTGCATGAAAAAGGGCGCCAGGGATGGCACCATTCTTCTGAACCCGAAGAAAGTATGCTCTCCCAATAATCGCTGAAATAGTGATGAAAACAAAAAGAATAACAAAACAACAATATACTAATAATAACAATAATAATAGTTCATGAAATAATAAAAATACCAGGATACTGCGCCACAGCATTATGGGCCTAGTACAGTGCGAAAGAAACAATTCTAACTAATATTCCAAACCGTCAAGATTTTATTGCACAGAAAATCAAACTCCCTTTAATTTTATCGTGAAATATTATTTCCCTTTTGCCTTCAAAGTAGTTTTACACATATTTCGTTTCTGCATTATTTTTGAAAATCCATTACTATGAAGTGAGAGCACACTAAATAGTAAATCTTCAAAAATAAAATAGTCTAAAAAATCATTTTCGGAACTATGCGTGATTATAAAATTGTTCGCTGTGTAAGTCAAGCTATTCTTTTGTTAATGGAGTTTTACATTTGTTAATGAAAATATATCTGTTAGATCTCTGTAATGTTTCTCTTAATTTCTATCGTAGAACTAGATTTTTATGGTCACCTGAAATTAAACTTTTCATCCTGAATCTATGTCAATGAATAAATCTGTTGTAATGAATTTATTTGATAGGGCCATTCAGATGTGATCTTCCCCATTCTATCTGTCTAATGTTTACAGAATTTCTGAAATATTATGATTGATGATTGAGCCCTGTTGCGTTTATTAATAAATTGATAAGACTGAGATTTAAGTGTTAATAACTCGTATCGGGGTAATAACTAGAGGGCGGATTTCAGTAAAAGTTTAATTTTTTTTCTTTTCACTTCAGAACAAAGCCATTTAGTATAGAAATTCATTTTATGTTATGACAAAAGGAAATTACCCATTTTTATAGGTAATTATTTTGCATTTTTTGCCGATTTCGACTAAGACATTTCTTACCTTTTCAGTCATTTCAATGCATTTTTTGCTGATTTAATCTATTTTAATGCCATTTTAATGATACTTGCTTCAAATAATATTTACGAGATGCATATGTTCTTCAAAGAATTACTCGGTAGCGTATTCTATTTGTTCGCTCAGAAATTGTTTTGACAACCGTTGTGAGTATATAATTCTTGTGACGTATATCAGCGCCATTGTCGGTTCGGCCGATTTCGGGATAACTAAAGAGAGATTTCCTGGTAAAGAATAGTCCAAACCAAAAGTTTGCGAGCTGAGTTCACTCGAACGAAAGAAAGAAGCCTCGATTACATCACTAACGTATCCAATAGCTTGAGTTGTTCATCCCAACTGGTTTTGATAAGATTTTTTACGTAATTTTCTTTGGTTTTAGAGAATTTTTAAAGAATTTTAAGAGCATTTTATTGATCATTTTTGACGACGTTTTAAGTCAACAAAATCCGCCCCCGAGTAATAACTCTAAATATAGTGAGTTTATGTCATTTTTATATTTTGAAATGCTTACACAAAAGAATGCGTCTTTTAAGTTGTATTTCCCTTTCAAAATGTATTAAAATTCTTACGTGACTCAGCCGTCAATGTTGGCATGAATAAGGTTGAAGAAGGACCGACATATAGTCACTAAATGTAAATTTGTAAACAATAGGAAAGAAAAAGATGGAAGTGAAGAAAATTCATTCTTAATAAGAATAGTTTTTCGATCGAATTACAAGAATTGAAAGGAACTTCACTAAGCCGATGCCTTAGGATCAAACTGCACATTTTCTGTCCAGGACTGACCTTGTAAAATTCCTCTCTGTCTTCGGATAAGTATCGAAACTGCGCGTGATGCATGTCTATTATAAATAGCACATGATTTCTATATCTCCTGGACGTAAGACCATTCCTCAGAGATAGTCTCACTATGTCCATTAGTTCTTGAAAAGAGTTAGCGTGCTCTTGCATCAACTTTGTTCCATTTATCACAAGCTGAAAATAAAAAATTAGGCATTTGTTTTTATTTACATAAAAATTCATTTCTTTATTGTCTTAAATGAATTCTAACACTAGAGGTTCTTCGAAAGCACATAATTTCTCTATTTTTTTAAATTTGTTATTTCCAAAAATTCAGTAAGTTCAACGAAAACAAGACTCGCATCTTTCTTTTAAGCGCCCTTTCTTCTATACCTGGGGGAACAATTGAAGAAAACATTTGGAGCGGTTTTTGAGGAAACGTTTTTACAATTTGCATTAATTCCATGCACAAATTACACATAAACTACTCGTTTCTTCAAACAAATTGTACATTGCCTTTCTTAAAGAGCATTTACAAGAGACTGTGTCTAAGGGAAAAATCTGTTTTCAATTTTGTAGATTTGAAATGTTAAGTTAAAGGATTTTTTTAAAATACGGAGTGGTCGTCGGAGATAGGACTAGCACTGTATTTTTTACCGTCTCATGAAACATACGAGGAGAAAATTAAAAGAAAAATACTTGAAGCGATTTTTGAAAAACGTTATTTAAAAAAGTAAAAATTGCATGTTTCGATTAAAATTTGAAGAAAATTTTCAAGAAAAACATGCTTAATTTTGCACGTTTGAAATTCTCCCACATCCATATTCTCCCTCTCCATATTTAGACAGTTACAAATAACGTTGATAAGAGACCTAGCTTGTATCAAAAGGAATTAAAACCTGAATTAATGAAATGTGTATCTTTTCCACTCGCAAAACAAGCTGTATGAAAACTATGTAATAAATAGTTGCATGAATATAAATGAATTTGAAGTACACAAAAAATGTTGAACAGATAACTAATGCAGTTTTATTAATTCTCCGACCAAAAAGATCCGCGACTTGTTTCAGTTCAACTTTTTTTAAAAAAATTTGTTGCGTTCATTTTGACGCAACGCGTCTCGAAGGCCCTTACGGGTCGTTGAGCGCTTTGCGCTGTGGAGTAATCCTCCATCACTTTGCGCGCTTTTTGGAGTAATTCTCCATTATCGCTTTTCTGTCTTGTCGCGTCACGTCGCAGTCAGTTGTCAAGAGGACCGCCAGGTAGCATCTCGGCGTACGCGCCTCCTGCTACGCGCTCCTGCGTCACTACCCAGCGGCCAGAATTGGGAAGGAGTAAGGATAGGGGCAGGGTTTAGGACACTTCACAAGGGTTGGACTAGCCCTTGTGAAGCAGCCAAACTCGTTTTGTTGGTACAAATTTCACATGAGATTCGACGGGAATCGAACCCGGACCTCAGTGGTGAAAGGCTAGCGACTTCGCCATGTGCCACGAGCGTAGCGAATATACTGTCGTTCCACAAACAAAGGATTGAACATATCCAAATGAATGGGTGACTAGTCATCTTGGAAATGAATTTGTAGAACTATTCGAGTTACAAAACTTTTTTCTTGTTACGTGATACCCTTCCTGAAGTATCTTTCTCTTATGTTGCCTTCCTGTTGATGTCGCACATTTTTGTATTTTATGAGTGCATTTTCACGGTCAGTTTTAGTGCTCTAATCATTTGATTCGTGTAAAAGTAATAGCGCAAAGTACTAAAATTCCTCTTCCTCGTTATTTACCCATGCATCGCGCACATGGACGGTGTTAGCATTGCTCCTGAACTCTTTTGCCTGTAAAGTCTGTCGACTAAATTTAGCCAGTGCGAGGCCAGGTAGAACTTAGAAAAATATTTACTCATCAGAGAGCACTTCAATGGTTCCTCCAAATTTTGTAAGTGGAGTGTGATTTTGTTAGTGAACGACTTGCTGGAGCCATCTTAAAACTGCCGCGCATCTACTTTGTGAAAGGAACCTTACAGAAAAACAAAATATGAGCGTTTTTGTGTATTCTTATATTTCACCGTCATTTCTACTTATATTCTTCAAATGTATTTTATATTTATTATTATTATTAAGTTCTAAACAGACATTACCATATCTTGAAGTATTACGTTATTGCTCGCACGTGAAGAAAATATCTATGCTAGGATATACCGAATCAATCCGCTTCTTGTCAAATTGTTTCCTTCCGCAGAACTGATAAGAATGACAAACGGATGTAAGCATGGCCAGAGCGATATCTCCGGGTACATCAAATTTGAATGCTTCGGAATTAAATACAGAATTGTTCTAACATTTCATGTATCGGCGAGTTAAGTGTTATCTGCTAACCTTTCATTTTAATGCTGACATTGAATTGTGGATTGTTCCACGTTACTATAGGGACTTTTTCTGTCGAGTTTTTAAACAAATCAATTATTTCATGTTCTGGTGAATAAAAGTGGTGGGCGGCCCAAACATCGCCGCGCTCCCTGAATCGTCATGACAAAAATAATGCGTTCGGTGCTGGGTTAAGATCTATTTATTTTTATCTCCAATCTGCAATACGCATAGTTTTACTTCCATATACACGAGTTTCAATTGTGTAATATCATCAGAATTCAAATATCCGCTCTGCGCGCGAAAGCGAATTTTGCCTGCTACATGCATAAAATTGACAAGACAAATGTAGAAAGTTGTAATTTAGTGGATCGTGTGGTAATGTAGAATGGATAAAAATATCTACGCAGACTGGGATTCCAAATCACTTCTCTCTAAGTTCCGGAGCATCACTTTGACACCATCTATTCCTTATTCGAACACTCCCACACACACATTTTATCTTCACGAAATTTGAGGACAACATTACGTACACAAAAATTAATGGCAATTCAGTTTCATGGGCAGGAATTATTCTTTCAACTAGTTACCTCCTAATGAACGTTAAAAATTTATAAGCTCTCTGATAAAATGAATTTAATCTTAATATTTTGGTTTACAGAACGTAGTTCCGAAAACCCTTGTTAGATAATGCAGTTTGCAGGCACCTTTGTCCATCGCCATGAACCTCCAAAGCAATTTCTACGCTATCGCGTAGAAATTTTACGTTTCCAAAGGTGTAAGTTACTCATATCAAGGAATATTAGTCAATTTTATATTTCCAATCGTGAAATTATACATTCTATAGATTTGGAAATTCCCAAATATTAGCAATTTCCAAAATCCTCGTGATTTTACGTTCGATCGTTTACATTTTATTTGAAATTATAGAGATGTCTGTTGATAGAAGAAGTATTAAAATAAATTTCTTACACATGTGGTCAAAGTTTCCACGTCTCTCTCGTCTTCTGTAACTAATGTCTTGAGGCACTCGATGAGCGTTTCACCACACACATTTATGCCCTGCTCTTCATATAGCATTTCGTAATAAAATTCCGAGAGAAGGAATACGGCGTTCAGAGATTTTTCTCTGTCTACATTTTCGGTGACCCATTCTGCAACAAACATTAATATTTAACATTATTTCATGTACCTCAATACCACTTCAAGTTTAAATTAGCCTTTTCATTCACACAGGTTTCATTCACACTAGGGACATATATTAGTTTCTATTAGAAATTAGACGGCTGCGGTTATACCATTTGGAGAAAATCCTAGTTACCTTGCAATTACCCATTGATTAAACAACAGTACATTAATACAAGACCGATAACTCACATTATAAGAATGAGGTTGGTCAGCTAAAAATGACTCTCAATTCGGTCAAACCTCAAATGGAATATCCATATAACAGAATTAAACACTAAATTAAGGTCATTATGTTACTCATTCAGAAATTCTATCAAATTCTGCCAGCATGCAATTCATTGTTTGTATTTTGCAAATGTACATTTTAGTCTGCTATATGGCATAATATTCTGGAGAAGCTCATCCTATAGTACTCCGACCTTTAGATTACAGAAAATATTATTCGAATAATAAAAAAGTGCCATCCACGTGCTTCCTGCAAGCTTATTGTCATTGAGATGGGAATATTACCGTTGCCTTACTGATTTACTTAAGAATCTGTATTTTTTGTCAAAACAGACTTACGAAACGGTGGGAACATATTTTCAGGTAATACTAATATTTATATTTACAACACACGTCATAGAAATCACATTTATCAGGCGTCAGTATCAACCGCTCATTATAAAAAATCCACATGTACGTTATTTGTAAACACATTGCCAGATAACATAAAACAATTAAACAATTGAAAATTAATTAACAATAAAACAAATAATAATTAACAATAAAACAATAAATAAAACAATTAAAAATTGATACTGAACAGGGTTTTGCTCGCCGCGACACACCGAGCGAAATCCGCTCGACCTTGAAACCCAATCATTTGACGTGGAGTAGGAGCGACTCCGCCAGTTGATTAGACAGGGAAGTGACGTCAATGTCGAGGTTTTCAAAATATTGATGTTTTTATAGAAACATCGATGTTTTAAACATGATGAAAGCAGATATTTTTAACACAGATGTTTTCACGTTGTCATTTTTGTAATTTTTGAGAATGAAAAACTTCCACAACCACAACTTTGTAAAAGTTAATAGAAGTGAATAAAATAATAATTGATGATACCACTATAAGTTTGAAGAAGCGAACTTGACTACTAGAGAGGCGGTCACCGTATCTGCAGTAGGCGTAAGGTCGCCCCCTTCTTCCCGCATCCTTTTACAGCGAACTTAGGAAGTTCCTTGAAAGGATTCAGCGCGCTCAGGCTTTCAGATTCAGTTTTGTTAATTGTTCTTATAATTTTTAAGTTGAATCTGACAGACCTTTACTAAAAGTTAATAAAAAGGACCCGTATTAAGTTAAATTTTCTCCTCCGCGAACGTAAATTTTAGAGGTTCCTAAACGACTTTTATAAACATAACCTCTTAATAAAGCAAAGCAACATGTTAATAAATACATCATTTCTTTAAAACTATGAACATCCATGTGTTTGAAACATCGATGTGTTGTTGCCGATGTCACATTATTTAATTGCCGACACAGATCTACCCTTGGCAATCGTATCTCATTCATTACGTGCTGACAGGAGCTATTTTAAATGAAATATTAGATGATGTTTTGCAACTTTCGTTTTTGGGGTGCTGTTTAGGAATCTGAACCGAAACATCCGTTGCAGTTTCTGAAGTAGCCATAAATCATAAAAAGACGTTTTAAAATGCTAGCCAATGGCTCAAAAATATTAACTTCTTGTAAAAATTATATATTATTATTGAAATTATTATTATTATTAAAATTATATATAAATTTAATATTTTATATTAAAATAAATCTCAGAATATACCTGGAAAGAATGTAATCGGTAGCAAAATAAGATAAATTATTTAATATATATATATATATATATATATATATATATATATATATATATATATATATATATATATATTGTAACGCCTCCACTCGTGGAAACGCCCTGATAGAATGCTCTTTCGAGCTTGAATATCTCGGGGGGCAGGATCTTTTGGGGTATGAGAAAGTTACACACCCAGACACAAAATTAGATAAAATAACAGTATATTCTGTAATATGGCATGAGAAATTGTTCACACTTAACATTCAAGTTCAGAATTAAATCAAATTTACAACACAACACAAAAATTTACTTAACAATGTGCTCGCTATGTCGAGTCTGATTCTCCTATCACCCGTGCACGGTTTTGCTAAGTTATGAACTTAATTGAAACTAAATTTTCCCATACTCCTGGGATTAAACACAATCACTCGTTATTCAAGATCTTATTGCTACTTTACATTAAGTATTTCCTCGTTAGCAAATTTTATACAATAAAAATGAGGAACTCTAATAAAAATTCACACAGTTTCTAGATCGAGTTCTATTGCAAGTATTACCGCTATACAAGGTAAATTTATGCTGTCGTGATACAAATCTCAGTTGATTTTACAAAGTTTTAATGGTCTGGTTCTTCATTTCACTCCTTCCAAAATACGGTCTCCCACTCTGGTTTACTCAGTTACAAATTACCTTTGCCGCCGCCCAAGGCCCCGGGTTACGCACCGCCGTCGCGTCGAAGTAGCTGCACACCTGCCAGCCGCGCCGCCACTCGCGTTTCCCGATGCCCTCGAAGCCGTCTCCGCAATCCGTTACCAGATTTTCGCACCAGTCTTCTAAGCTCTCGCCACCAGATCCAGGACACATGCACGCGTACTGCTCCGTCCCTCGCGTGTGTTACAGCACGTGTCGCTCCCACCAGCGCGTTGACTATGATATTGTTCACAATCACGTTTATTTTACTTTATGCGGCCTCGTTATAATATTAACTTGCTGCCTTTTCGCCGCCTCAATGTTGCAACGTTTTCTTCCACTATTACTCGCGATAATCTCTACGACTCCGCGTCTTTACTACAGAGGAATACCTCGCTCGTCGCCGCCTAGCTCTAGAAAAACTAGTACCTCGCTCGTCGCCGTCCAAATCGAGAAGAAAGCAGCTTTTCGCCGCTCCGCCGTATAAATGCGGCACTGACGTCATAGAACCCCTATGCCGCGCCGCCCCTCCGTTGAAATTACCCCGCCGCTGCTTCTGGCCGCCACCTCCATGTCGCGCCTTTTCTCTTCCGTGCTGCTCTTGCGATGTTATTTATTCACTCCTTCCACCGTCTAAGATGCGTGGGTGCCGTGTGAGTTAGTGGCCAGGCCACGAACGTCACTATATATATATATATATATATATATATATATATATATATATATATATATATATATATAAACACACGTTTATTGCCACGAGAACCTTTCTAACGCGTGCCATGAGTACACGACTATGCGAGTTAACATTATTTTGAGGTTATTATTTTGTGGCAATAACACAATCTCAACAATACAAGATGTTCTAAGTTGCCACCCCAACCCTGTTCACTCCCGTTATCTCGAGCATCTGTGATATTAGCTTTCTCACTCTCTCCGTCGTAGCTTTTAGGCGTCTTACATGCCCTCATATACCTCTATTCGGGATTATACTTTTAAACAATTATTTAATTTGGAAGGCCCTTCGGACACGTTCCTAATTTCCTATCGTGCGAAAATTCAGAAAATTGCTGCGACATTTATTTATTTATTTATTTATTATTCATTCGTGCGTTTTTTATTAATAACTTGACGCCACGCGTCTCCAAGCCCCTGGGGGGGGGCGTTGTGTGCTTTACGCTGGGGAGTAATTCTCCATTAATGTTGTGATAGTATGTCACATCTCGTCGCAGTCAGTTTTCAAAGAGGATCGCCAGGTAGAATCTCCGGGTACGCGCCTCCTACTATGCGCTCCTGCGTCACTACCCAGCGGCCAGAATTGGGAAGGAGTAAGGATAGGGGTAGAGTTTAGGACACTTCACAATGGTTGGACTAGCCCCTCTGAAGCAGCCAAACTCGTTTTCTTGGAACAAACTTCACACGAGATTCGACGGGAATGGAACACGGACCTCCCTGGTTAAAGGCGAGCGACTTCGTTCGCCAAGTTGGTTATCAAGAAAAAGCTGAAGATTGGGAATCGAAAAGAAAAATTAGAGGGCTCCAAACTGTCACATCTCTGAGGCCAAATGCACATGAATATATCCTGCACAAAATGGCTTAAATAGGCATGGAGAGAATGATGCATGGAGTGAATGATAAATTGCAGTTGTAGGATGACTGGACTGATTTCTTGAAAGTTATGCCTCAATTATTGGGGCACATGGGAATGGTTTAGTACTTAGTACGATATCCCTTATTACAGCTCGACATCTTCCCAAAGAGCTCACATAACGTCTGTATTCCTCTTCTGGAGTTGAATACTAGGCTTTTGTATTTCTTCCCACAGTTTGTCGAAATTAGTTGCTTTGGACCGATCAATCTTTCTATCGACACTTTCTCACAAATTTTCAATTGCATTTAGATCTTGAGACTGTGGTGTCCAATCCTAAACTGTCACTTTTTCCATCTCAAGAAAGGACTTCACTAACATTGCGGTATGTTTTGAGTCGTTGTCTTGCATGAACTTCCAGGCGAAAGACATTTCCTCACGAGCATGACGAACCATAATTGACATTAACATTTCTTCGTACTTCTCTGCATTCATATTTCCTTTCATACGGAACAACGGACCCATTCCATACTACGGAAAGCATTCCCACACCATTACAATACCTCTAAATGTTTCACGGTTTTTAATGTGAGATTGGTTTCCTAATTGGGAAGGCGTCGCACGTAGAACTGTCCATGAGAAGAAAACCAATTATACTTGGCTTCTTTCAGCCAGAGTACATTATACCACCAAGAATCCTCCTTTTCCTTGTTGCAAAAGCTAGTCGTTTCGCAATATTTCGTTTTGACACATGTGGGTTTCTTGCTGCAATAAGTTCATTGAACAGTGAAGCTCGTAATCTTCTCGGAAAACTTGAAGTAAATAATTCAACACCATAAACCTAAGGTTTTGTTTTCTTTCAAGCAAGGTGCTGAGAATCCTTTCGAATATGTAAGTAGATTGGTCGATCCGTACGTGGGGACATTTTTCGCGGTCCGCCTCGATTTTCAGGAATCTGCTTCGTCGGTTTTCATTTGCCAATTGCATATTGGAATCTCTTCCGCGGAACACGATGTTCTTTTGCAATTGTTGTTCATTGAATCACCTTCGTTTCCGCACGCTAAGAATCATCTGTCGATCAGTCCCAGAGGTGTGGTTTGCTCCACCCATCTAGAATGTTCAATACAATACTCAATGTAAGGAAACCGCGTGAACATCTTGCGATCACAAACAATTCAAATAGAATTGAAATAAGTCGAAAAACGACTATTATATTATAAATGTTTACAGTTACTCTGTTATTGTGACTGATGAATTTACTACCTTCTTTGAACCGGGAGCGGTAGCTCAGTGCATCAACTGATGTCACTGCAGCGCCTCTGACCGGGAGATCCTAGGTTCGAGTTCTAACGGCGGCAGAAAATTTCGACACTAGCTTTTCAGCTAGGTCGAATGCAGTCGCTGTCTGGAGAAGAATTCTAGCGGCCGGCTGCTCCGATCGGTAGTTTTCCGTGGTTTCTCCGATCAACACCAGGAGAATTCCGGAGCAGTACCCTACCAAACCGGCCACGGACCGCGCGTGATCTGTCCTTCTACTTCCTTGTCCTATCCTCTCCCCTCACACACACACTTACAATAACATGCACTACACTACCACATATTCCGGGAGACTGGTCGGGAGCTTAGAGCTTGTCTCGCCTTGGGCGGTGCCCCTCTGGTGGGATATTCATAATTTCAGGCACAATCGATTACAGTGAGCATGTCTTTTTTGTAAGTAATGTTCGAGCTCTTAGCGACATACACAGATGTTTTGAATACATAGATGAAATTCACAGCGGCTCTCAACATTAAATGTTAAACAGTTTTTGAATAACGGATTAGAACTGGACTTTTCTGATGACTTTTATTCCTGGACTGCTTTCCAGTTTAAGCAATGAAAATCATACATCGGAGAGTAATAATGATGCGAATGATTGTATTGGTGAGTCTTCTCAAATTCAAGATTTTTCATTTCTTTTAGAATGCTGTGAAATTGATACATGATGGGAATTACCAGTGTTTGAGAAAACCTGTGAAATAAAATTTCCTGTAAATGAACACTCAACTGAACTAGATTATTTTTCATCTTTTTTACCTCAGACTATTTCGAAAAATAAAGATAGAAATAATTAGATATGCAAATATAACTATATTTTAACTTGAACAAAATATAATTATAGTGCACCAGTATTGTTGACATATGATGTTCACTGCGTTTCCCCCTATTTTGTAACATTGTTACTTTCCACAAAAAAATAAAATTGACATGTTTCTTTGAATTTCAGTCTCACTAACATCTTACAATAAAATATACATAAAATACATACAGACTTAAAGAGAAAGGACAATACTACAACATTTTATCAATTTCGAACTGGTGTGTACGATAGTTTTTGTTTTACGTTTTGATTAACAGCTCTATTGCCCAGGACACAAGAGTTAACGACATGGCGTTTCGCTGAGGATCGAATGTGTTAAATATTGTGATAACATGGAAACGTTAAAGAAACAAAGAATTAATTCCATGTTACTTTGGATTTGCAGGAACGTGCAGGACTCAACTAAAAAATACTACGATCAACCACTGCTTCTAGGTCTGTGACAGCCATCTTGGAAGGGTCTTTTATCGAGTTTCCCTTGACTCATTTAGCAATGCTAGGTCCCTTGTAACATAATCATCCATTCTCAAGTACCAATATTTTTTAAAAGTTATTTATGCACCAAGGGCGTTATAATGATTAAGTGATTGAGCGGCGACAAAAAGCCAGAGGGCTTTTGGTCCGAGAGCTTTTTGTCGCCCGAAATCATTATAATCCGCTAACGCCAGTGGTTCAAGTAAGATTTTATTTTTTACCTAATTTTAATTCAGATTTACTTATTCACTAATTAGCAAGATGTTAACTTGACTGGGATTGTCTTATATTTCCTTCCTGAAATTAGCTTAATAAAAGAACAGGTAACATTAAACTTTTTCATCTTTCCCATCGTAACCAAGATCATCTGGATCCACGTAAGTTATACAGTGTACGTATATCGAGCTCCGTATTGAACGCAATGACAAGCAATAACCTATTGGTAAAAAATAAAAACTATTTTTTACGTTGAAATAAATAAAAAAATTGTCCAGAACAGGACCACTTACTTACCAGATACAGTCTTTCGTAAAGCTTCAAGAAGCACGATTTTGACGGGAACCTCCTCAATAGTAATGCTTTGAATAACACTATAAAAAGCACCAGCTTTTGCAGCAAATTTTGGGTCCTCCAGCGACTTGAAAAATGTATCCATAAGAATTTGTCTAAATAGAAAATTGAAAGATCAGCAAAAATTAAATATTACATACAAAAACGAGGTGGTTAGAACCAGAGAGCACCATCCTCAACCTGAGATAATGCCTAGTGAAAGTTTGATTTTGAAACTGACGATTCTGTCATCTTGTGATCAGCTTTATGTCTTTTTGTTGTGGGAAGGTCCATTCTGGAACTGCTTGGTAAGGTTCATTAATAAGGGTTGCCAGAGTATGAACTGCTGTTTAACAACAAAAAATCGCAATTCATAGGCATTTTAATAAAATATTAAAACTGAATTGCTAATAATAACAATGATAATATAATAAAAACAACATAATTATTAATATTGATCTTGAAATTATTATTCATTAACCATTACTTGTTCCGTCTATTAATATTGAACTCAGAGTTTGGCTATCGAAAATCTTGTACAACAATGGTGAGTAAATGGAACACAATTCTTCAGCTTAGCAAAATCTTTCTTTTTCTCATCGCTAATCCCATAAGCATGTATATAAACTAACCTATTAATTTAGGGTGGGTGGATGGGGAGGATATCATATTTTTGAAACGTTTACTGTTTGAAAAGTGAGCAAAATTGCATTATATCCATACGAATAACTGAAGTAAAAATGGCTTTTACATCTAATGTGTAATATCTAAGCCACTCAACTTCATTTTTTATTTAATTGAAACAATTGTATTTTCTGTTTTTATTCTTTGTTATGGATTTTCCCCCGACGTCTCGGCCACAAATAGCGAGTCGTCAGGAATCCAAATGTGGCAGCAGCGCTTGCAGTAGGTCTGGGCTGACAAGCGTGCGGCCCAGCGCGCTGTCACCAGCTGATGGACTGGATTCTAGAACTACATTTGGACCACTAGATCTCGGGAGGAAGAGTTGCCACAGGCTTTTGTGACTCACAGACTCATTGTCTTAGAAAATGAAGGGTGGCTAACACTGATTCCAACGACCTCAAATAATCACACAAATGTTGGTTAATGTTCTACATAATAAATAAGGTGTAATGTTCTATAAATAGCTTTTTCTATGACATAGTAATTTTAATAGTGTGAATAATGGCGAATAATTTTAAAAGTGATGTTTGATGGTTGTCTCTTGAAATGGGATCGCTGTCTGTTTAACAAAGGCATTAATATTATCATTGTAAATATTCAGAATAGTGAATGATGCAAATGGATCACAATGTCCTTTTAGTGCCCTTAATGGCCAAAGGAAGGAAGGGAAAGGAAGCAGATTCTAAATTCTTGTTCTTTGGATTAGTTCCGAAAAGAATAAGTTCTGTCTTTAGAAATAGTACATCACAAATCGTGTTGTGTATTAAAATGACCGGTGCTAAAAGAGCCTATTTCGACAAAATGTCCAAAATTCATTTTGCACATCCAGTGTGTGTACAGATCAAACGTACTTCGGCTAAAACATTATTGACGTTATGACGTTTGTTTCAATATAATCTAAATCAAGAATTCAGTTAATTATGTTATAACAAAAATTAAACTAATGTTGGCCAAAATGTTTGTGATACATGTATGGGTTAATTTATGGGTAAAATTAAGAGAAGGAACATTGTGAAGGGGTCGTCCAAAAATTACATAACGATAAAGAAGGGGAGGGGTTTTGAGCTAGCGTTACCCTGCGTTACATTGAGGTAAGGGGTGTTAGTTTAGTGTTACATCAAGATTATATTTTACAAAATTTATTCAATAATTCTTTTTATTCAGTCGTATATTAAAAGATTAAAATATTAACATTAAAATAAATTAAGTTAAAAATTTTTTGTTGAATAAATTGTTACAATAAATTCGCATATTCTTCTTCAATGTTTTATTGATTGAATCTGTTAGATTACGAAAATTTTGAAAACTGATCTATATTTTGGAATCCAAATAAATTGGCCTTTTGTGTTTCCATCCAAGACGCCGTGTGAACGACTTGTCAGAAATTGTAAAGCCTGCACGTCATTCCTTCAATTAGGAATTATTCGCAATCCTATTGTTACAGTGGCGGTCAATGAAATAGAGCCACGCGTAGCGCCTCCATTGATAACAAAGATAAACCTCAATAGTTTTCCCGCGCAAATGTCTCGGCCCCAATTTACAATCAGCTAACCTAAGCTCTCAGCACCAAACAGCAGTGCGTGAACCACGTTTCCAGCTAGGCAGAGTAGAATCATAGTTCAAAGAAGGTTGTTCGTTGGTTGGTTGGTTTTTCATGTTTCCGGGTGCGTTAACGGCTTCGGCCATTAGCCCCGTAAATGTAGTGCATGTTTGTTCTCGGGAGATGGCAGTGATCTTCCCCCACTGGATGGCGAGATCCGGCGCCGACCTACCGTCGGCTAGTGGCAGTGATCTTCCCCCTAACCAGAACTCTCCCAACAGCGAGGCACCACCCCAGCCAGGACACGCTCTAAGCTCCCGACCGGTCTCCCGGAATATGTGGTAGTGTAGTGCATGTTAGTGTAAGTGTGTGTGTAAGGGGAGAGGAGAGGACAAGGAAGAGGAAGGAACGATCGCGCGCGGTCCGTGACCCGTTTTGTAGGGTACTGCTCCGGCATTTGCCTGGTGTTGATCGGAGAAACCACGGAAAACTACCGATCAGAGCAGCCGGCCGCTAGAATTCTCCTCCAGACAGCGACTGAATTCGACCTAGCTGAAAAGCTAGTGTCGAAAATCCTGCCGCCGTCAGGACTCGAACCTAGGACCTCCCGGTCAGAGGCGCTGCAGTGGCATCAGTTGATGTACTGAACTACCGCTCCCGGTTCAAAGAAGGTAGGAAATTCATCAGTCACAATAACAGAGCAACTGTAAACATTTATAATATAATAGTAGTTTTTAACAATACAGAAAAATCAAATCTATAATTTGGCAACGAAAATATCTAGTTTTTGAAATGTTAAACTCTGGCTTTTTTAAATTTATTATTATTATTATTATTATTATTATTATTATTATTATTAAATTATTAATAGTTAAATTATTGGGAAGTGATTCTGAAACTCAAGAAAGCGTGAAATCATCTGATTTTCTCCACATACAGTTTTTGACTGTTACTGTTATTGGTGTGTTGTCACATACAGTTTTTGACTGTTTTTGACTAAATAAATTTAAAAAAATTGAACTACAGAAGAGGAATACAGATGTTCTGTGAGCTCTTTGGAAAGATGATGTCGAGCTGTAATAAGGGATATCCTACTAAGTACTAACCCATTCAAGAGAGGGAAATGTTTTTTTGTCTTTTTGCTATTTTATCAAGGTGCTGTTCAGATATGTCTATTTTTGACTTGCTTGAGCGATACTTTTTGTTAAGTTGTTATTTGTAAAATAATTTGTTCCGAATGCCATGTAAAGGTTTATTTATCTGTTTCCACGTTTAGTAAAAAGTAAAAGATATGCTGTTTATTTATAAATTAAGGTTATTTGCAAAACAAATTTCTTAATTTCCTTATAGCATGGTGGCTCTATGGTATTGACCGCCACGTGACGTACAGACCGCATCGCCAACTAATTCACACTATAATTATAAATTTTAATACATAACACAAATATCATTAATACAATTTTTACTGTTAAATAATTTATTTTTGCTTACTGCAAATTGGTGTGTTGTCGCAGCAAGCGTTACGTTTAACTCTACCAATAGGATATTCCACGATTCCGCGTAAAATGGCAAAATGTGTGGAACTATTTGCGTTAAGAATACTTGCATTGCTTCATTTGCCATTGTTATTTTAATTCCTATGATACACATTGCATCCTTTCATTAAAAACGAATTATGTGAGTCGTGAGAACTAGATCGTATTTTAACAGATGTAATCTGAAATCGCTAATTGTTCAGAAAGCTAGAGATCCTTGGGAGAATTATTTTAATTCAGCAGTTTTTTCTTAAAAAAATTGCTTAAAATATCAATTATAAGAGCAAGATGGTCAGAATATTATTAATATTCAAACTTTATTTTGATACAATTCTGAATTATCTGTTTTAAACGTTTGCGTTGAACATTTTTGTTTCGAACAATGGGTATGAAATAAAAATACAGTCAAACCACGACAATATTAGCATGTATGCAATGTTATAACTTGATTTTACAATTCTTATATTTATATTACTTTTCCTTTTTCATTTCCCATAATCCTCTTTGTACACACTGTGTTCGCTAACAAAAACTGTAAATTAAAAATTGGGTTGTTGATTCCCTTTCAGAATGGAGCTACTTAGGACACACTGCACACGAAATCTAACCATGTAGAGAATAAGCTTAAGTATATACGTGTTAGTGAATTAAACTACTTTACTAGTATTTTATTGATTATATTACTGAACTTACCTCTGTTCTTCCGGTGAACATACAGTGCAGAAGAAACATGCAATAGTGTCAATTGAATTCCTCATACGTTCAAAGTCAGCATAAGACATGCGATCAATAATTTTGCATATATCCATTTTCAGCAAGCACTGCTCCATTGCCTGGCATAACCCGTCGTCCTCGCTGCTGTCATGAGCAGAAATAGTCGAAACTTCTGATTCCATCACTTCGTTTCCATCCGACTGAGAATTAGTCACTTCCCCGCCATTTATTTGTTGCAAGTTAATATAATTACCAGCTCTGCCTTCATCAGCAGGACTTAATAATGGTCCCAGAGGCATTTGTACCTGAGCGATCGCTGAAGATTGCACTATAGCCATTGGCGCTCCAGTCGCCTCGCCCGCTTCTTCGCTGGAGATGTTCTGAGTATCTCGTAGCATCGGCTGTTCTCCAATCCACCTCTCGGGAGGGCGTGGGACAGTTGGCCTTTCAGCAAATAGAGTAATGCCACTTCTATCTTGTGACGTAATTTTTCCAGATTCCGATAAGTCTTTCTGGAACAAAATAGTGTTTGGGGTGTCGTTTCTGCCATTTAGAGCATATTCATGTGTGGTCGTGGTCATGAGGATCTCGCCCGCGTCCCTCAAGGGAGAAAAGGACGCTTTATCAAAAACATTACGCCAAGAGGGCTCTGGAGGGCGCCGAGGGATATCGAGGGATATCTCCGCAATCGCTTCACCTGAGCAGCTCGGGGATATAGGAACGATATTCCTTCCAGTTGAGGCGCTAATGGTTGCCGTGACATCAACTAACGATGTGGATGTCAAGAGTTGACCTTCAGACCCAGTGCAGGTTCTTCCAGGGCAATTAGTGAAAGATCGTTCGGTCCTTCTTTTATAGCCTCGCATATACCAAGAAGATCTTCTCGTATCCATCTTTGCCTCTTTATATCTCTCTTTGGAGTGTTCGTCACTTTCATTTTTTGGGGAATTTCTGTTTTCAGCAGTGTACATCGACGCGCTAGGGTTGCCATGATCCATCATATTGCAAGGTGATTGCCCCGTTTCTCTGCCTTTTCTGTCACATTCCTCCTCCGGATGTTTGTCAGGAAAATTAGAAAAGGTCCGTTGACTCATCTGAAAAGAAATAAAAAATATCTCTCTGAAAATTAAACAACCATCTAGCGATGACGTTAAGAAGGTTTTGTGATGACCTGAATCTCCATAAGGCTTTTCATAAAACAAAAAATTCAGTTATGGGGTCACTGATAATAATTTAAGAAGAAAAGAATGCCAATAAATTAAATTATTTCTTGAATGAAGAGCATCACGACTAACCATTGACATCCAAAATTACCTTACTTTCGTAAGTTAATGTCACTCTTATCATAAAAGTTGCCTGCGGTTATTTTGGATGGAATGAATGAGAGCACAGGCTTTGCGCGAATGAAAATAGCGTACTTACTTTGAGAACAGTAAACCACTATAGAATTGGCAGCACACTGAAATAAAAGTAATATGGGAGGAAAACTAACACGTCCAATATTAGTACATGTTACATTTTTGCCTTGTTGCACTCAGAATTACGTAATAAAGTGCGTCTACTCAACAAGTGTGCGGACTCCGGACAGGTGTCTCACGGGCCATGGAATCGTCAATCGCGACCTCGCGCATACCCTGAACTGGCAAAGCGGGCCGTTCCCATGATACAGTTTTATTGACTTTCGATATAGAAACGTCGCAGTTTTCTTATGAAGCTAATTATCAGTATTTTTTCTCCCCCATATAAGTTAACACGGAAGGCAAAGTGTATGCTCGGAATGAAATCACAACGTTCAGAATGCCCATTGCATCACATTCAAAGAGCTTCAGTGTACAGATAGCGTCACTTCGATACAAAGAGATTTTATGATTGTGAATTATCCGACATTCAAGAGAGGATAGCAATTAGTCTTTATCAGGGGATATCTCCCAATATGGTGAATCCGTGTGATATTTCTTGAGGTATGTGTTGAAGTACAAACAAGGCACACGCAATAACGGCGTTTCAGAAACGTATATTGAAAGAAATATCTACCATAAACAGGGCGATTTCAATAAATGGGTCTCAACATTTGTCAGGAGCTTGAATTTCTGGCGTAAGCGGAGAGCATTTTCATCGTCACATGCGAGAGGAGATGTAGGGGCCGTCGCTGGGGCTGCCCCCGCGGAATGGAAGGCCCATCGCACGGGAGCCCGCAGGGCCTCGCCCGCTCTGCTCTTGAGGAGTCACGGTACGCTGCCTTCAGGACCACAGAACAGGCACTACGAGAAAATAAAGGAAAACTACCAATTTCGTCGAACCATCGTGCTGCTTATTATTATAAAACGCTACCTATATTATAAGTTGAAACTTTAATTACACAGGCACTCAAAACAAAAACAAAAAAATCGCCGTTTTCTGACGCACGATGACATAACTTACTCTACTTACGAAGTATTCGTAAGCCGAGAAAGTAAAAAGTTGTCAGACCGAAAGGCATTTTTTCTCTAGGTATGTCGACGCGCTGATCCTGAATCGGAAGCCAGAATTGGGCCACCACCTCCAGTTTAATCGCAAAAAATTACCATTACAATATATTACTTTTTCGTATACGTACGTATATGCGCAAAAATATACGTTAAATAAAGTTACGTAGTGCTGCGGAAAATCGATTTCAGAAAAAAACACGTTTTGCGGTCCCCCAATACCCCAAAAGTGTTATTTGTTTCAGAACATCAGTCTGTGAACACTAACTAGCGCCTCAATAATACGTAGGATTTTTTTCCAAAATGAATATTTCACGCTCGATCTGGCTCGCCTCGAAGCGCTGCGATTTTGAAAAACTTTCTTCAAATTTTCGTGATACTTTACTTGAAGCACCTGGGAAATTTTCAAAATGTTCACAGAAACAGTACCATTTTTTTAAAAATTTCTTGTAAAATAGAGAAAATACACTTATAGATGTGGCATACGTTTGATTTGCACGGTTAACTCTAAATTTTCAAAAATTGCAAAAGTCTGAATTTTTTCGGCATCTTTCTACAAATACAAAATTGAAGATAGAGATTTTTCCTGAAAATAAAATTTGTTGTCGATAACTAGTTCCTTCATTGAGGTCATGTACATTTTCTTGAAAATTTGGTAGTTTTCGCCCAATATTGCGAGAAATATGTGCAATTTAAAAAAATACCAAAAAAGATTTTCTCAAAAACGGCTCCAAATTTTTTTCTTTCAACATTCTGTAGGGATAGTGCTAAATGCACTCTATAAGATGACACACGCTACATTGCTCAATTCTTTGTTTTTTGAAATATCACAAAAATGTAATTCTGTGATTTTGTCCCACGTCGTCAATATTTACATTAGTAGCAATTTGTTCATACCATTGTGTTTATGAGTACATGAGCTTTAAATAATGTGATATAAGTTTCTCCGAAAAAAAAATGTTAAAATTAGCTCAATATTCCGCATTTTCAGAAACACTGAAACGCGATTTTCTCAAAAATGGTTCCAAATTTTTACTTTCAACTTTTCTAACGGGTAGTGCTAAGACAGACGAACAGACAGGCAGACCGACAGACGAACAGAGGGGCAGACCGACAGAGGGGCAGACGGACAGAGGGGCAGACGGACAGAGGGGCAGACGGACAGAGGGGCAGACGGACAGAGGGGCAGACGGACAGAGGGGCAGACGGACAGAGGGGCAGACGGACAGAGGGGCAGACGGACAGAGAGACAGACAGGAGACCGCAGGCGGACAGACGGCAACATTTGAAAATTGCAATGATTATTAATAATCTAGAAACTTCAGAAGAAATTTCTGAAGTGAAAAGTCTATTGCCTCCAATTTAGTCTAATTAGCAGCAAAAAAATATTTAAAAGTTACGTCTTTCCTTAATTTCATTAGAACTTCAGCATGAAAATCAAATTATTTGATTAACTTTGTACATAATGAATTCCTTTCTTCCCCCCATAAAAAGGTTGAGCAGTGGAGACCACTTCTGGGGCATCTTCATGGAGTAAAACAATTATGCCACAAAGGAGATTCTTTACACAAGAAATCAGAATGAAAAAAGAAGAGAGAAAATCTTCCCATTGTTGATGTACTAATTGTGGTGAACGGTTTGCTAATAAGAGAGCAGAATTCACCCACAGAAAATTCACCAATTCCACAATATATAATTGAATGTTTGAAAATGTTTTCTGGTTTTGTATATTTCTTTTTGCTAAAATATATTTGTTTAACTGTTCTTTTATTAGAAGTACTGTTTGATATTGTTTGCAATTAGATATGTTTCACACTATTCTATTTGACGTTTCTGTAACAATTGTTGATTATTAAGTATGTAATGTGTGATAATTTTTGTTTCTGGGTTTATATTTTTGAAAGTACTTAATGCAATCCTTAATTTTATTATAGTACCTAGTTTCATTTCAAAATCCTATGTATGTGAAAGTTATGTACTATAATTTACAATAAACATTATAAAGTATTAATGTATGCTGGAAGGAGGAGAGGATTCATAATTTTAAAGGAAATTTACAATAAATGAAGTTGGAGTATTCTTCAGAAATAAACAACAATAAAACTTACTATTATTATGTACAATCATATACTAGTATATGTTCTACAGTTAACAAGAATATTCATATACTTGTACCATTTTCTGAAGCAATCATCAGGAATTGTTTGTTTTGTGGGATAGTTCAGTCCATGAAGGCCTCTCTCTATACATTAATGGTATATGATAATCAATTCAACCAACTCAATGGACTTGATGTATTTCCTTACTACTTCCAAACTTGCTAAACTTTCACAGAAAATTGGATTTCATTTTATCTTGGTGTTCAATTTTTATCTTCTTCCATCTGTTTGGAACAGAGCTCTTATGTTATTTGTTATGGATAACAAATGGATGGATGTTATGGATGCATTGTAAATGTTATTTGTTGCTATGGTTATGATATTGACAATAACGGTTACAAATGCTATAGATGTCCTTGCCACTGGTTTCCAATATTTCATTTGAAAGCTATGATTAATTTCCAGATCCAGGGATTGGAGTTAACTAATACAAATTTGAAGAAAGAAATATACCTTCACACTTCTCAGAAACTCCTGCTGCAGGGGTTAGGCTGGACCCATATCCATATAGAGGAGGACATTCCTTTGTATGGTACTAGTTATTACCTATCCTTGCATCAAACCTCTGAGTTTTTTTTTATATCTGTCATTTGTGCAGTTTTGTTGCAGTAGTAATAACTGGGTAAAGCAATAGACATTTTAAAAATCTTTGGTTTCGCATATTTGTTAGACTATTGGTTGTAAATTGTCACTACTTTACTACACAACAAAAAAAGTGAGTGACTTTACTATGCTTTCCACCACGGTATGGTTTGACTATAATTTAATGTCTATGATGGCATTAAATGATTAAATTGACTGGTTTCATCTACACTGTATGTGTTAGAAATTTCCAATTTTTGCAGTGAGTTGGGAGAATTACTTCTTTCCAGTACTGAACACTTTTGTCATTTACTTTCCCACTCTCTTTGCACACTGTCCTGCAAGTAACACTGTACCTTTTCTTAGCCATTTTGTTTTATGCCTTAAAATTCTCTAGACTTAATACAATATTTGATGCCTTTTCTTTCAAAAAACACAATTGATTACAATCATGCACCATTAAACCTCTCAAACAGGTTTCTCCATTTCCTGAAATGGAGAACACTTAATGTTCTTTCTCTTCTTTTAAAATAAAGAGTTTGTGTTTCAGAATTCCACTTAAACACCGGCATGGCCATTCCCAAACCCCTAGCCATTTCTGCAGTTTTCACTTGTGGATTCTTTCTCATTTCTTTAAAAATGTTAACTTTTCTGTCTATCTATCTATTTAGCGTTTTTTTTACTCTTGGCCCTTTTTTAAATCCCAATTTCCACACATCTTTATCCAATACATCTTTCTACTCCATTTCTCTTTTCCACGTGGCTTCAGTTATTGCCATGTTCCATGTCCTTCTCAGCCTTCCCCTGTATCTTGTTTGATTGGGTATCCATTCCCAAATTTCTTGTGAAAGTCTATCTGATTCCAACCTTCTCATATGACCATACCATTTAAGTTGCTTCATTTCGATCATCTTGTTCAAGGTTGTTTGCACTATCATTTTATTTCTTATTTCATTATTTATTTTGTCTAACACAGAAAGTTTACAACATCTTTGCCAGAACATCATTTCTGTTGCTAGAAGTTTGTCTCTCATTTCTTTTGTTAGTGTCCACACTTCTGCCCCATAGAGTATCGTACTCTCTGTGAAGGAGCTATACATGCATTTCTTTGTCTATAATGAAATAATACAGTTGCGCAGCACTGGATTCAACTGCCTTATGGCTATTTTTCTCTAGATTTAATATGGGACTGCTTTTTATTAGGGAATGTTCATTAAGGATAGGAAAATTGGGATATTTGAATAGTTTTAAAAATTTCTAGATTTTCCAAATATTTTTTCTTTTTTCCTAAGTGCAGTTTCAAGTATTTTGTGGTGTCAAATTTTAAAATTGAATAAAATGGATAGCAAAGAAGGAAATATCTAAATTTTGTTTCCAACATGTAATATGTTCTGTAATTCTCCAGGAAATTTTTCTGCCTGTTAGTTCTACATAGGCAGAATCACAGTTATTACATGTGAGAAAACAAATGTCACTTCTTTCAATGGCAGGAAAGGTGATTTGGTTCTAGGTAATAAAGACTGAAGAGAGTTTAAAGTGTTGTAAGCTACAGTCAGTCTTTTTTTTTTTACCTATACATTTAGATTCTGGACCTACGTAGGGGATGCAAATAAATTTCTTTTATTCTAAAGGACAATTCTGAGGATGTACATTTTTTATATATAATTTTAACTTCCTTTTGTCTAATGTTTCTGATTGGAAAGAGGATCATAACCATTATTTAATGTGATCATTACAATGGTATTAATTTTATAATTAAAATCAATTTCTGATATAGGAACCTGAAATAATCTGTTAATTCAAGAGTGAAAAACCGCATATTTATGATGGTATATGTAATTGAAACGGCGAGGGATGATCATATCTGTACAAGTACGTTTTCTGAAAATTTTAGAGAAGGTACTTTTCGCTGTAGTTGATTAGTAAGTAATTTTTTTAAGTCATCTTTTCCCCATTAATTTTTCATACAAATATATTTCTTATATTTTTTTTGGTCTTCAATGCTTTAATGTTTTTTATGTATTTCCTTTCGCATTGTTATGGACCAGTCCTGCACAACGCCTGCTTCCGCAGGCAGTCTGCACTTACGAGCCAACCTTCTGCCTGTGAGGATGCCGAAAGTGCAAGTAGTGGGGGATAGGATGCTTTGTGAGAAGGGAAGAAGCGTGACGTTGCACTGTAGATTGAATACAGGAGTGTCTAATGCAATGATCCATGCTGTGAAATTATTTCCCCACTTACTTAAATGGATGGCGACACTATTTGAAGCTACAAGGGCCATAATACACTGTTTACAATCTTCTAAGCGCTGCTGTGTATCCACTTTTGTATCCACCACTGTATGCATTTTCTTTTTTTTCTTTTTTAGTTGATGCACTTTGGGACTCTAAAACAGTGGCCTTTTTTAAAACTTTATTCCAACTATCAAAAATTCACAATTTAATAACCGATTGTTCACCAGGAATATTTATAACCTCCAAATGATAGCAGAATGAAGAAAATTATGAGAGCAAACTCTCACATCAAGATTGACATAAAAATGAAATAAAGTCAATTTTCAGAAGGATAATGTTTAGCACCACACATATTTGTGACCATTTCCCCATTATGAATTTGAATAAAAGATATCAACGAGCAAACACCTCTGATGATATCCTACAGGCAATCATGAGATTATCATGAGTCTTGTTAAATAGGATGCGAAGGGCTTAACATTTCTATACAATATCGTAAACAATGAACAATGGAAAAATAGTGTTTGTTAATTTCATATTAGAAATGTATAATGTACTCTTATCAGAAATTAGATCAGAAAATAATTACATTCTTTAAAAATAATATGTTTTAGCTTTAATAGATCCATCTTAAGCAATTAAACATAGTTAATGAAAAAATAGTTTATTACTGTCATCAAACGAAAACAATATTCAATATCATTAATTTTGTGTTTACCGAAACACTAAATTTGCAATTATATCATAGCAAATCGAATTACATTATCAGCCCTACAAGCAATTATAATACTTTGTGTTCAAATCAAATATGAATAATTCATATAATACACACACACACTCCATCTCTCTCTCTCAAAGTTTTATTGGAATGGATTTCAATAAAGGAAACACTTAAATTGTAGTATAAAGCTCTTATTTTTAATTAATTATATATAATATTTAATTCTGTATTATATATAATACAAAATTAAAAATAAAAGCATTATACCATAATTTAAGTGTTTCCTTCATTAAAATCCATTCTAATAAAACATGTGTAATTTGTAATAAAATTATAAAATGACTGATGTAAAAGTGACAAAGGATGGTGTTAAAATGAAAATTTTCAATTCATGTTATTTACTAGTGATGCTATAACAGCGGTTATTTTCTCGCCCGTATTTTCACGCCAAATTAAGCTCAAAAATTAAGCAGAAAAGTACTTAAATTTTCGAAAAATTATACATGACTGTATTTCAACATATCTGTCTTTAAGGAACAGATTTCATTAAGAAAAAAATGTGTCTTCATAATTGTTCTACAAAGACGCCAATCAAATTTTGAACTTTTGTAATTTTCGAAAAATTAATGTTTTTAACGAACATGAGACCTACCCCATTCTCCTCTACATCCTTCCTACTATCCAACAACAAAATTTAATCAGAAATGATGGAGGGATTTTTTTTTAATTTGGAAAATGTCCTAGGGGCTTCATATAAAGTACCCCCAAAATTAAAATATCCGTTTCAGATATAAGGGGCAGCAACATCAGCCATATCGATTAGGGGAATATAAATATTGGAGAAAATCGGCTGAACGGTTTTTAGTCACTAGCGTTGTCAACAGACGGACAGACAAACATGTTTTGAAGTCCTTCGATTTTTCTCTACTAAGAACCCACAAAATATAGATCTGGCTGCGTCACGTGATAGAGGATATTTTCTAAATTTAGCAACTGGATATATCCACTTTTTCCTCACCAGGGCGCTGTAATAAGAGTTTTTCTGCAGAAAATTCGCAGTTCTTTCACTCAGCATTACATAACTTTCTCTCTACTCTGTAGCGAGAAAGTAAAAATTATTAATGCATGAAAAAATGGAGATCCAAAATAAGTAGAAAGAATTTTGAAATTGCCACATAAAGTTCCTTTCAAACTTCTCGGATACTTCCGCGTGATGGCTAATAGAAAACCCGATAGGATTCAGCAAAGAAGATGGTGCTACTGGAATGCTACCGAAAACCTTGCAATGCAATTCTCCTTCATCGCTGAGGTTGCTAGATGTGTTCAAAAGAAGAACCAGACCACTTTTTAATTTTTTTTATTAGCTCATAACAATTACTGAAAATGAAAATGTTTACAACAAACTTTTTATATACTTAGCATTCGATACCACTGTTTCTATTAACTGTTTATTGCTTGAGATGGCATCTTTCAATTCAGTGCAAATGGAATATTGAAAAATGATAATAAAATAACAGAATTTATATTGAAGAAAACGCACAATTAACAACTTTTTACCGTGTTTATGACAAGAAGATTTCTTTTGCCAGTTCATACATTTCCTATGATGCTAAAGATTCGTTCCACAAAGGCATTGGATACAGGAATGCTACTACAGAGAAACTGCACAATTTTCAACAAATTTAGGAGTTTTGAAATTGACCCTTTTTGAAAAAATGCACCTCTTATTAATGGAGATTCTTTCAAATGAAGAAATGAATTTCACGAAATTGCCTTAAAACCGGACAATCTTTTGTTGATTTTAACAATATACTTAAGAGCAGACAGAAATGAAGAAAACCGGGCATCTGGAATATTCAAGAGAAATTGAAAGCTGGAATTTTTGTTGGACCACAAACTCGCAATTTGATTTTGGACAAAGGATGGGAGAGAAAAGATCTATGGACTTCCTTCAGATCTGTTTCTGAAAACTTTTTAGGGAACAAGATCCACATTACAAGAATAATGTAAAAATAATGTTGGAAACTTTCGTAATTGGGTTGTACCATTGGGGTAAAGCTTCACTTTTTCACTCCCATGTCTACTATTTTCCAGAAAATCTGGGTCATTACAGTGAAGTGCAAGGTGAACATTTCTACCAGGATATCAAGGAGATGGAGAAGAGATGTCAGGGGAAGAAATCAAAATATGATACCTACAGCTGGATATTGACAAAGGGTCAATGATAATGTGGAAGGAAGTAAAAGAAGGGAAAATTTAAAAATTAATGAAAAGATTGCTTGTGTGTGTATGCTTGTATGTATTAATGAAAAGTATGCTTGGTTATTATAGATATAAATGTATAAGTACAGTTCATTTTTCTATTTTCAATAATGATTTGTTGAAAAATTAGCTATTTTATGGCATTATATTTGAATAAATAGTTAAAATCAATAAAAAGAAACTTTCTTATCATGTATGCAATGTGTGATGGAGGAAATGGAACTAATTTCTAAGTAACATAAAAAACTGATGGAAGAACTTTTATAATTGGCTAACTATTTGAGAAAAGGTTAAAAATGTGGACTAGTGCTATTAATTTTAAAACCTTCCATACAATTTTTCAGAGCATTTTCAGTTAAATGTATTATAACAATTAGAGACAATTATCTAATAGTGTTCTAGTTTCGTTCAAGAAGTAAATGTAAAATATAAATTGTAAAATATTGCTTGACATTGTAATCACGAAAAAAGTTGAATTGAGAATAACACACTCATCAAGTGAGAATTATAGATACAGAATTACAAAAATAGCATTCCATTATGATAGAAACCAAGAAAGATGTTTTCTGTGAAATCATTTTAGGTTTTAGCAATTTACATTATTCATTCCTCCCAAGTATTTCATCAAAATGAAAACCTTTAACATTGGACTATTTAACAGTCAACAACAATTTGTTTTAGAAAGACAAAACAAATTAATTTAGAACTAAATGAAATACTCAGAAGAGTCCTGAATTAGTTGATTTATCTGCATATATTAGACACGCATGATCTTTTAGAATTTGAGAGAAATACAATTTAAGATATACAGTGAAACCCCTATTTTACACCTCTCCGCGGACTGGTCAAAAAAAGTGTAAAATCGAGGAAAATGTAAAATCGAGGAAATTCGTTTTCTGCACAGATTTTATTCCAAAACACAAAATTCTAAAAACACACAAAATTCTAAAAACACACAAAATTCTAAAAACACACAAAATTCTAAAAACACACAAAATTCTAAAAACACACAAAATTCTAAAAACAAACAAAATTCTAAAAACAAACAAAATTCTAAAAACAAACAAAATTCTAAAAACAAACAAAATTCTAAAAACAAACAAAATTCTAAAAACAAACAAAATTCTAAAAACAAACAAAATTCTAAAAACAAACAAAATTCTAAAAACACACAAAATTCTAAAAACACGACACATTGAAACTGGATACATTAAACAGATTTTACCCTTAAAACATGACTCTATATGCAACTTCACACAATCACTTGTTCACCCAGTCCAAAATCGACATTTGCTTTTTATTTTCTAAGTGTTTTAGAGCATAAAGTTTATTTTCAATTTCACTGCATGAAATTAACACATTTTCATCCACACTAAATTGTTGAAAATACTTTCTAGCTGTGTCAAGTCCTCTAATGGCTTGTATAAATGTAACCTTTTCCTCATCCTCCTCGTCCTCCTCTTCAGCAATTTCCTTGTCTATAGCAGAAGATTCTTCATCCAGAATCTGGTCAATAGACTGAATTTCACAAGTTAATAGTCCATTGTCCACAGTTACATAATCTTCAAAATCACGGTCATTGTCACTTATTTTCAAAGAAAGCCAGTCTTGCGTTTCATAGGAAGTTAAAACTGGAAGGACAATATTTTCCATTTCACTATCAACTTGAAATCCACAGTTTTTGAAACAATTTTTAATTGTTTCTGGAGATATTTCTCTCCAAGCTTCAGCCACAAAATGTAATGCTTGAAGGATGTTTAATTTAAGTTTAGAAACATCTTCAATCATCCCTCCATCTATCATCGCAACTGCTTTCCTTAATAATTGCTTCCTATAATAGCACTTGAAAGAGTGGATGATGCCCAAGTCCAGTGGCTGTAATTGGCTGGTGCAATTTGGAGGCAAAAATATAATCTTTATATTTCGCAGCCCACTGGTTTCCTTCGGATGAGCAGCACACTGGTCAATGAAGAGAATAATTTTTCTGTTCTTGGCCCCCATCTGCCTGTCCAACTGTACAAGAAACTCTTCAAAAATTATCCCAGTCATCCAGGCTTGCTGATTTGCTTTGTATTTCGTCGGTAACGTTTTAATATTTTTGAAGCATCGGGGATTTTGGAACTTGCCGATAACTAACGGAGGCAATTTCTCGCTACCATCGGCATTACATGCCAGTAGCACGGTGATCCTCTGTTTGGATTTTGTGCCTCCATGGCATGCGTCCCCTTTAAAAGCCAGCGTTCTGTTGGGCTGGAGATTGAAGAACAATCCCGTTTCATCTGCGTTGAATATGTCCTTTTATTCATAGCCCTCCGTTAAATGACTAATTTGTTGCTTCCAGTCAGAAACGGTGGCTGGATCCGCACTCGCGCTTTCTCCCGACACAGTTTTGTATACAAGATTCTGGCGCTTTTTGAACCGGTCCAGCCAGCCATTGGACGCCTTGAAATCTTCCAATCCTAGGCGTGTTGCTATATGTAGCGCCTTTTCTTTCAAAAGACTCCCATCTATTGCCAAATTCGAGGTTCTCGCCTGCTTGAACCAACTAGCGAGAGTCGTTTCTAATTCTTCCATTGGCGACATTTTCAACGATTTTCGAGACTTCGAAAACGAAGGGCCGCATTTCGAATAGCATTTTTCAATTTTTTCACGCTGCTTCACTATTGAATTCAGAGTGGACACACTCAGACCCATTCTGGTGGCGAGGTCTATTCGCTTCCCAACGTGAGCATCGACTTGATCTAAAATATGCATTTTGTCTTCGATGGTAAATGACTTGCGTTTCTTCTCCATGTGCAAAAACATTTTTTCCATCATACAAGTCCAAAACAGCAATCGGCGACAAACAATAAAACACACTCAGATCGGAACGCACTCGGAATGCAACACGTGGCGTATATTCCCGGAACGTCGCTCAAAGAACCAACTAAAGCTGAACACTAAATGAGACGGCACTTCAACATTATGAGCTCGAAGGAGAGGAAGACATTGTTATCCAACCGGAAGCTCCAATACCAAAAATATAAGTCGTAACGAAGCTTCTGAGTGGACGACAGTGTCCCTTCTCTCTCAACAGCGAATAGCAAAACACTTAACATTTATATGTATCCCCTCCACTTTCACCGACATCGACATTGCCTCCTTTTCTTTCAGAATGTCCGTCTAAAATCCGAGACATGCTGTGCAAAAATCTTAATATCGGGGTTTTAGGACGTAGTAGGACTTCACAAATCAGGCGCAAAATCGAGGAAAACGTAAAATCGCGAAAACGTATAATCGAGGAAAATTATACATTACTTATATGGATGTTTTGCCGGGACCACTCATTTATGACGTAAATTCCGGGAAAACGTAAGATCGGGGAACGTAAAATCGAAGTTTCACTGTATTCACAATATCTCAATGTCCTTATAATATGATCTCAAGTCTCAACAAGGGAGTGAAAATGCAAATCTTCAAATATTAAATTATTTTAAATTAAATTATGTTGAACTATTTTGCTACTAAAAATAATTATCAACTATATAATATCTTAATCTATCTGTAACAAGTATTGTAGTATAATCCCTAGGTAATAAGTATTGTTGCATACCCATCTCGATCAAGTTTTTTTTGTCCAGTTTTGAGAAAATTTCGAGATGGCCCCTTATTCTGCTTCTGGAGAATAAATGTATCTTCTCTGCACTCCAGAAGATGTATGCAATTGAACTCCCTCCACACATACATCACATTTGACACATCATACACAATTGTAATTGAATATATGACTCCAAAAATTATTATTCTTATTAATACATCTTTATTCATACTTACTCAATTTCAATACATATTAAGTCAACCAGTAAAACCTCAGTATGGAAATGCAACTAAATTTGTACTATGACTTGTACGTTCAAGTTATAATTCATTTAACAGTACCTTCTAATATTATATTTTATATAATACTAAATGTTTATTAATTATCGTTTCTGATGATGGGTAGCACAACGAAAGATATAGTTTATGGTGTGCTCCCATTATTGTTTATTTAATTTTTGTCAAGAAAAGTAATAATTCACAAAAAGAAAATGTGATCTAGACAATATCAGTTTAACGGAAGTATACACATTTTGACAAGAACAATATGAATACGTTGTTCAATGTTCATCTCTATATTCAAACATGATTTCTATGCAATTAAGATATCTTCATTCTTCAAAATGAGCACATTTACTTCACACATTGATGATGAAAGATGGAAATAAATTAAGAGACAAGCCACACTGTAAGTTTTCTAGTTATTTATGCACACTTGGGAATTGTAACAACTTTGCACAAGTATCAAACATCAACTAATAACCAAGGAAACTTTGTTAACTGTGTTAAAACCAGTGAATATAAAAAAAATATAAAAACAGAAAAAATATGTTTTAAACTATGGAAACATTTTACATGTTAGTATTAAATAGGGTAAGGGAATCATAATTTTATGAAGTTAAAAAAAAATTGTTCAAATATAAATAGGATTACTTTCTAGTCAAATTCCTATTATTTAAGTTTATTTCCCAAGAAAAATGAATTAAATTTAATCATTGGAAATATACACTTTAGTTTGTAGTTATAAAGAGCAGATTATTATAATTAAATGTAGTTTTATTTATTTATTTAGTCAAAAAACAGTCAAAAACTGTATGTGACGTATGGGGGAGAAAATCATCTGTGCACGCTTTCTTGAGTTTCAGAATCCCTTCCCAACAATTTAACTATTAATAGTTGAAAGATTTATAATAATAATAATAATAATAATAATAATAATAATAATAATAATAATAATAACAACAACAAATTTAAAAAAGCAAGAGATTAACATTTCGAAAACTAGATATTTTCGTTGCAGAAAACTTATTTTTAATGGTAAAGAAATGAACAGACTTGATTTTTCTGTATTGTTAACAAAATAGAAACTCGCCCTAAGCTCTACTACCACTAAAAGCAAAGGAAAGTTCAACAAAGCGTGCGCATAGTGAAGCTACATTTACATCCAGAAGCAAATCAACGGGCCATCTCAGCATTTGCTCAATGGATCAGGGAAACTGGACAAAAACCTGATCGAGATGTCGATAAATAATTCCCAATTTTTTTAAATTTTTATCTTATTCTATTTACATATGGTCATGGTAAGGACTGATTATTAACCACCTTATTTACGTTTTACATTCATAGTTTTGGTAGTTAGTGACAATTTGTAATGCATTGATACATTGATCTCATATAAAATTATCTCAATATATTTTTAAAATTCCAGTAGAACAAGTATTTTTCCTATGTCATCTAAACAACTTTTTATGTTGGGAGGTTGTTCTCACATGTTGGTAAATGCTGCACTTCTTTAATAATTAGGAAATAATAATTACAGATCCACATTTTGGGCATTTGTTTGTTAATATTTGAAAAAGGAATATGTGCAATTAAGCTCAAGTGTCTGTAATACAAAATAAAATAAGATAATCTGGTTACAATGCTATGGATGTTCTTGTTTTTGATATTCTCACATCTCACACAGGGTTGATACATAGCTCGTGTTAATAAGTGTAGTTTCAGTCTTGAGTTTGTTCAGATGTTATTCCATGATTGATGGTCCTTTGTTGTTCTCAGATAGGTGATAGGTTCTTGTATACTATCTATTTTTTGAGGGTTTTATTTTCTTCTTTCTTTCTTTCCATTACCTGATATCCTTTGAAGAGCCAGAAACTATGCAAAGACTATATTGATGTTGCATTGAATTAAAAGTAAGTTTTTGTGTTAACTGAATTTTTATTCTTGTCTTTTTCTAATTCTTCTAAAGATCATTTGGAATTAGTGAAGATCATGGTTCTTTTCTCTAAAGAGTTGGTGATTATCTCCGTGAACAAGACTTTGTAGGAAAATATTGAGGTAATGTGAATAATTGAAATAAAAATTCTTGGTCTTCAAAGATGGAAACATGGCCCTTTTTAATTAATTATTGATCCATTGGTATAAATGTGGGAGTAAATTCTATAACCATGCAATAGTTCACAAGGCAACGTTTTGATTACAATATCAGAAGTGTTGTTTTTGCTACAAGTTTCATTCAGAATGTGCATCTATTTTAAATCAAAGTGGTGAATTTCACACAGTACAGAAACATTCTGTTTGATGGGCAAATCTTTTTTGCTGGCAGTTATTCTTTAAATTAAAAGTTTTGATACTTTATTGAAATTCTGTTGTAATGCATTTGAAATTAATGATATTTGTTCACTGGCTAATTTTTAAGGTTGATGGTTAACTTGTGATTATTCATATATTATAAGAAAGAACTTATAAGAAAAAAACACAATTTGACAATAGTATGCCAAATTTCACAAAAAATAACGAAATCTTGGATTTGCAGTTGTTTCACTTTCACCAAGTTTTCTGATGCAACATTGTCAAGTAATAATGTTAATAATAATATAATTATATAGGTATGTTGCATTTATATTTAATTTCTTAATGAGATATTGAAAGGAAATTATATACCATGTTAAACAAAAAATACTTCAAATTTTTATTGGATTGAATAAGCGAGTCACGAGTAGATTATTAAAAAACACGCTCTTTCACATGTCGAAAACAAAGAACGCTGATAATGTCTTGCAATCAACGGATAAGGCTGAAAGTATGCACAAAAAAACGCAACTATTCTTCAATACCTTTGTGCAACGAAAATATTGGCGTGTTTATTTGTTGATAAGAAACTTAGCAGGGGCACGAACAACAATTTTCAATACAGGCCCGGTTGACGATATGGTACTGTTTTTTCTACAATGTACGAAGGGAAAAAATCCATATATTCTTTTTTGTGATTATACCTACCTTTTAATTAGAAGCGATCTACAAGCAACCCAACGCTTCACGCTCTCCAACTTCTCGATAATTTCCCAAAATTACTCCAAAACCAAAACACAATTCCACTTGCCGTCAAACTGTACGTCACAATGTTAGGTACCAATGAGTAAGTCGATATGCCAAGAGTGCTATCTGGTGTTTGAATGATCAAGATTTGTTGATGTATGTCATAGTTTCCCCCACGATGTAAACACAAGGTTAAGATACACAATAGAAAGTACAGTTTATTTTTTTCTTCTGTGGTTACGACTTGTTCCCTACAATACGCAATTACAGCCAATCACATTTTCCTCCTAGCCAATATGGCGCATGCGCGTGGTATGGTTTGTGAAACAGTTGCTTGTGATGTGATCCGTTTCAAAAACCATCTTAATAAAATTATATTTTTCAAACAAATTATATGTATACCTTTTTATTGAAACGATATTGCGAAAATGTATGTAATTATGCATGTTTAATAAGCGTAGACTACTCCCCTACTCCTATATAACATAGGCATGTATCAAATTCACATAAGATATTCTCACATATTGAATATAATTCATCATTGATGTATTGAGTTATTAACAAAACTTAATAAAAATATATGAAGTTATACACAATGAACTCGATATTTTTGTATTTAAATCTGTGAAGTTCATTGAATTGCATGTTTTGTGTTGTCATATTGTTCTAAAACTCTATCTTCTAAGTGTAAATATGTTTCCCGGCAAAATACATATGAGAGAGGAAGGTTTCGTATAAAATTCATATTTTACGAATTATTGGCTTAAAAATATATATTTATTTTAATACTTTTCAACTTTTCCAGAGAATATAAGATGTAAAACGTGACAAAAAACAAATACATCACAACATGCAATGTGAAAAGCTCTTTTTGGAAATACTGATAGTATTGATAATAATCTAGTCCGTTGAGAAACATTTCTTAAAAACAGAAAATCTTAACAGAATTCCGACGTCTTTCTGTGATCTTAATGCAAATAAAATGTGCTGAAGTAGGTAATCTGTTTTTAATTTACACCGTTCCATAGTCTGTAGGTGACTAAAAGATGTGAATATTATCGCAAAATACTAATTTTTATAACAAAGCGGTGCGTATCTTTTAAGCATTTTTGTAGCATAATTGTATCTTCTTAGAACGTAAAATGACGAAAAGGCTTTGAACAAAGTTATTGATTCGTCCCTAAGTATAATGTGAACGGTATCCTTAATCACCTCTCTAGTTTGTATACAAACAATTACAATAATGACAACACCTTTTTTATAGTACGAATACCTCTCCTAAAATGATATAACTATCGTAAAACTTCATTTTCCTCGATTGTTACTAGAATCAACACTTTACAAGATAAATTCATATTTTAGGTTGTTAACAGTGATACCAAGAAATGCTGTAGTTTTCTCGTGCAAACTTTTGTCACGAAAATCAAAATTATCGAGGATCAGAAGTTTGCCACAGCTATTCTTCTATGATAATTTGCATATTTTAGGAGTGATTCAATACATTTATCATAGTTCAGGTATGTAAATACTATTTTTATGATTACTTCCATCACATTTCATATTATGCACATCCACATGCTTCCAATCAGTCTGCCCAACGAACGTGTGAACTTAAAGTGAAAAAACATACCCGCCACTGAGATAAAATGAATACACTCATTAAACACAACGAGTATTTAGGATCTTCAAAATTTTCTCTTTTTATCATTATCGCTGTTTACACTGTTAGTTGACTTTAGTTGAAATTATTATTAACATTGACATACATTTATATTTATCAACATTGTATATTATTATTATTATTATTATTATTATTATTAATGTTGTTATTCCTCTAATTCACGACTAAAGATGTTACGAGTCAGTTGGTTATAAAATGTAGTCCGGGTTACAACTAACTTCCTAAGGAGCAGCTCTATGGCTCTCGGTGCCTCTACAATACTTCGCACAAAATATGGACTGTTCACAATGACGCAATATCTTGCACTTTCCATGACCTAGGAGTTTATACAAGTTCTTACACAAATTTGGCGGAACAAATCCCAGAGCTCCGATAACTATCGGGACGACCTGTGCTTTGACGCCCAACATTCGGCTGATCTCGATTTCCAAACTCTTGTATTTAAGACGTTTCTCTGCCTCCTTGGTTACGACGTTTTGATCGCACGGTAAATCAACATCTACAAGTAGACAAGTTTTTTTCTAAATCCCGGACAACAATATCCAATTTTTTGCCACTCTTAAGTTTCAATATGTTGATCGTAGTAGGTTGATATTGTACACAGTGCAATAGACATCACCTGTTTTGGTGAGTGATCATTCCACTTGGAGTAGGTGTTCGAATCTTTCAGGGTGGTACAATTCTGCCAGTGGATGTAACTACACATCCTGCTGTTTTTTCAAAGTATTCGGTCCTTGATAGAATTGGACACGCTGAGACTTGTTTAGCCAAGTTCTCACATAGATGTTGCGGAACAAATCCCAGAGCTCTAATAACTATCGGGACGACCTGTGCTTTTTACACCCCACATTCGGCAGATCTCGATTTTCAAGCTCTTGTATTTAAGACGTTTCTCTTCCTCCTTGGTTATGACGTTCTTTCTATATGTATTTATTTATTCTTGTAATTTCCTATTACAGATACGGACATATCATTTCGGCATACAAATCAAATTGATTGCATCCAGTTGATACTGCTTCATTTGCTCATTACTTCTTCCAATTATATCTTAAAAGTTTTTCTGCACATACTGTTGTAAATACCAATTAGGTCTTATGACGACTTTTTTTGGATTATTGAAGCTTCATTCAGCGCTAAAAAAATTATTCGTCCACTAAAGTTCGCGTCGCCGGCCTTCGCGAATGGGATCCAAGGGCAGTTAACGGGGCGCAGTACTCTTTATACAGAGTGATCAGTTTAAAACACAACCCTACTGTTCGAGGCCCTGAGAGAAAAGTAAGAAATGCAACCCTGCTTCTGGGACAGCTCCTTTGACTGCATTTCTGCGACAAACCCTTCACTCACAACCCTTTTCCATTCCAACGCCCTCTTCCTGTGGTCTGGGTCGTACCTGCTCGAAACAAAACATGATGCGTCTTCATTCCCTGTTTTGAACTTACCATGTGCCTCAGCATAGAGCACTGCAGATTTGTGGTCTGGGAGTCTTTCCGAACGCGATCTATCAGATTGTCAGGCAGTTTTCAGAGAAAAAAGTTCATTTGAGTCTACTCTGGACCAGAGTATACAACTGCGGTTAGTGAAGTGGTATTGCAACATAGGGATCGTGTTTGATCGGAAATGCAATTGCGAAAATACAGTACTCAAGCAGCGAAACACTAGAGTAACTTCGGGATGTTCCATCAACTTCCTCGAAAACAAGAAATTTTCAGCAGCAGTGTCATTTTTTATACGGAA